>CM038465.1:20456112-20556112 GCA_021464415.1 Lonicera japonica | reverse complement strand
GGCAGAAACGGAGAAGCGTCTAGAAAAATGTATTAAATCACTACGATCAGATCGTGGTGGTAAATACCTCCTGGGAGAGTTCAAGGAATTTGTTTATATTAGTACAGAATGGGATTACATCTTGTTGATTAGGGGTTGCACCGAGGATGCCTTAGCATGATATATTAATGTGTAGCAGAAATAAGGAATAAGACTCTTATAGTGTGAAATGGTAAGATCTATGATGAGTTTTCAGACCTACCTAATTCTTTTTGGGATATGTTTTGCTTTAGAAATAGCTGCATATATTCAAAAATGGACTTGGGAGAATAGTATACATCAAAGTTAGTACCTATTTCACACATAGAATTGCGGACTAGGCATAAACCTATTCTGTGGCATATTCGGATATGGGGTAGTCCAGCACATGTGTTGAAAGGTAATGCAGATAAGTTGGAATCAAGAATGAAAGTGTGTTTCTTTGTTGCATATCCAAAAGGAACCAAGCATGGTTTATTTAATAATCCTCAAGAATATAATGTTATTATTATCAATGCCAGATTCTTAGAAGAGGATTATATTATAAACCATAAACCCAGGAGTAGTATTGTTGTAGTGGAAATGAGAGGAGAGAAAAACAGGGCACAATTTGTCTATACCTTCAGTACAAGAGGAAATACCACAGTAAATGGATATCGACATTCCATTACCTCGTCGTAGTGGGAGGATTGCCAATACTTGTGCACATCTTGAACAAATCACTAATACGTAGGTTTTTGAACCAGCACAACGTGTGGATAGTGAGTTAGTATGTTCAATATTTGCACAATGTACACAAACACAAGTAGTGCCTCGTTGTAGTGGGAGGGTTGTTCATCAACCTAGTCGTTTTATGTTCTTGGGAGAGTCTTATGACAAGATCCCTGATGAATAAGAAACGAAAAATTTTTAACTACAATGAAGTACTTCAAGATAAAGATACAGAAAATGGCAAAGGGTTATGAAATCTGAAATGGAGTCCACGTACTTTAACAAAGTTTGGGATCTTGTAAAACCACCCGAAGGGATAAAACCTATCGGATGCAAGTGGGTATATAAGAGATAGAGAAGATTAAACGGGCTTATATCAAGGCTTGTTGCTAAAAGGATTCACTCAGAAAGAAGGGGAATGATTATGATGAAACCTTTTTGCCGGTAGCCATGCCAAAGTCTATTCAGATTCTCTTATCCATTGCGGCTCATCTTGATTACGAGATTTGGCAAGTGGATATCAAGACAGGTTTCCTTAATGGATGTCTTGATAAAAGCATCTATATGATGCAACTAGAAGGATTCATAGCAAAGGCCCAAGAGCACATGTTGTGCAAGCTCAAGAAGGCCATTTATGGGCTTTAGCAAGTATCTAGATCTTGGAACATCTGTTTTGACCATGCAATCAAATCTTTTGGTTTTGATTAATGTTCAGATGAGTCTTGTGTGTACAAAAGGCACAGCCGAGGCGCGGTGGTATTCTAGGTATTGTATGTGGATAATATCTTACTTATTGGAAGCGATATGTGAATATTATCTTCAGTGAGGGTATGGTTAACAAGTCAGTTCGATATGAAGGGCTTAGGAGAAGTCAGTCACATCCTTGGTATTAAGCTTATGCGAGATTAAAAAAATAGGATGTTGGGCTTATCCAAAGTACTTACGTTGATACAATTCTTGCCAAAGTTAGTATACAAGATTCCAAGAAAGGGGTTCTCCCTTTTTAGCTATGGAATCACTCTATCCAAGATCAATGTCATAAGACACATGATGAGATAGAGAGGATGAAGGGAATTCCTTATGCTTCGGCAGTGGGAAACCTCATGTATGCTATATTGTGTACTAGACCAGACATCTGCTTTACCATTGATATGGTTAGCAAATATCAATCTAATCCAGGGAAAGAACACTGGACTGCGGTAACACATATACTTAAGTACCTTAAAAGGACTCAAGATTTTATGTTGGTTTACCAGGCAAACAGTCTAGTACCTGTTGGATACACAGACCAGGATTTTTAGTCAGAAGTTAGAATTTCAAAAATTCAACTTCAGGTTATGTGTTTACTCTAAAAGGTGGAGTCATTGGTTGGAGGAGTATCTGTAGACACCCCGATCCGTGACCCCCGCAAGAACCCTAACGACCTTCGAGAACTACTGTTTTTGGAGTCCGGGATCCACCCGAGCACCCGAAACAACCCCGAAAGGGTTTGTGATACGAATTGGGCTTGAATAAGTGTAACCCATCCTCCATTTTGTGCTCCACGTTTTTCCCCTCCAATGGGCTTGATTGTGCCTTCTTCTTGAGCCCAAATAGCTTGAATTAATCCATTAAGCTCAGCCTTTAACTTCTTAGCCCGCGACCTTGTAATTGGGCCTGTTGGAACTTAGATGGCCTTTGAATTGTCTTCATTTTGCACAACAGTCTTGCCTCCATCATTCAATGATTAAATCACTCAATCTTATTATGAATAAAGTCTTAGATAATAAAATAAAACAATGAATCCCCCTTTAAATAGGGAGAAGAAAACTTAGGCCACAAGAAACCAATCCAATAAGGAATCCTCAAACAAATCCTAATCAAACAAGAACTAGTTTTTAAGACGAAATAACAATAATAAATAAAAATGAGTGGGCTGGCTTGACTCCACTTCTTGGGCCGCATAGACATAGTCTTCTCACTCCAATTGGGCTTGAATAAGTGTAACCCAGCCTCCATTTTGTGCTCCACGTTTTTCCCCTCCAATGGGCTTGATTGTGCCTTCTTCTTGAGCCCAAATAGCTTGAATTAATCCATTAAGCTCAGCCTTTAACTTCTTAGCCCGCGACCTTGTAATTGGGCCTGTTGGAACTTGGATGGCCTTTGAATTGTCTTCATTTTGAACAACAGTCTTGCCTCCATCAGTTTGTCAGCCAACAAACCTATTTTTAAGTGGGATTGTCGCACGACATATCAGTGTGTTGCGCGACAATCACTGGTATGTCGCGCGACAATCACTGGTATGTCGCGCGACAATCACTCCTATGTCGCACGACAAACCCCTCTGACCCCGACCATCCACTCTCTGACAAATCAGTCTGTCAGAAACATCACTTCAGCCGTTTTTCGCGCGACATTGGACACATTGTCACGCAACATATGCCCCTTTTGGGGAAGTGTCGCAAGACAATCTTCCCCGAGCAGTATAAATAGGCCAACACCCCCCAAAGGTTCAAGACAACAACTTGGGATTGGAGAATTATTGGCTTAGATCTGACTTTCTAGTCTTTCATCAAGCATTCTCGATTCTTGTCTTATTTCTAAAGAATTATCGAATTTATTCTCGGCACTCGACATGTCCCGTCTCTGGAATCGAATTGTCGAAAATATCAGAAGAAGGAAAAGATTATTATCGCCAGAGATCTCTCTGCCATATCATATTTTCTTTCTTATTATTATTCTCGTCGGGAAGGTAAAGAAAGTCTCTTCTAGTATTTGACATTAAATATCTGTGTACTTGTTTTATTTTTGTTGTTTTGTCCACGTTTTATTTGAATAAACTTATTGCCAAGTTACAAATAGTCTACCGTTTTCAAAACAAGGAGACCCTGATAAAACTATTTTCAAAACCAGAAGAGTAAGCATATTATCATCCGGATAAAATTCTATTTTCAAAACTCGGACCGGTAAAACTAACTTAGGAATTAAAAACCCGGTATATCCTATCTGTTTCATAGATTGTGATATGTCTGGTAGAACTCCCCTCAAGAGTTCCAATTTCATATTGAATTAGTTCTGATACAAGATCCAACACTTTTTCCCAAATAAATCGAAACCCGAGAAAAATCGTCGTTATCTGAGAAATAACACGGTAAAACTCCCTCTAAAGTAAAACAACTTTTGTCACTTATATTTATCTTTCCTAAAACTAAACATTGGATCTCGGAACACAAAGGTTTTCATCCCTTTTCCCGTTTTCCCAAAATTAGGGTTTTCACTTAGAAAGTAGTAAACTGTCAGTAAAAGCATCCAAGTTTTTCAACATAGAATAAACATATAAAAGACCACTAGAGACCGAAAGGGCGGAATGGGTGCTTAACACCTTCCCAAACCGTAATATAGTTTCCGAATCCTATAGAATCCTGGTTTTGTAAACAAGCATGTAAGGAAAAGGCTTAACTGTAGCCTTTCCTCTTACACAACCTCTTTTGTCCATTTTCTCGTAAAACGTACTGGCGACTCTGAATGAACCCTCTTGCATATAGAAATAGAACATAGGGACACCTGATATGAACCATCAACAAAGATACTCCAGCAAAAGGAACGACGGAATCCATTCCGATGTTTCAGACGCCCAAACAACGGGGACAAGACCCGGGGGTCGCATTTGCGGATTCTCACAGTATCAAGCAGTCAGGCATTGCTGACTCCACCATGAAAGCTGAATATGTGGCTGCTTTAGAAGCAGCTAAGGCAGCGGCTTGGCTCAGGAACTTCCATATGAATCAAGATGTGGCACCTTCAGTGTTATAAGCTATTTCACTTTATTTTGATAATAGTGAAACAGTTGCAAACTCGAAAGAGCGGAGGATTCATAAGAAAGGAAACACATGTTGACATTGAGGGAATGGGAGTGAGATGCATAGTTGCATGGCTTTGAGTCTAAGTGGGAGATTGTTAGAGTGATATACTAAAAGCCATAATTTTCTTATTGGTTTGAATATGTTATAAACTTGGTTTTGCTATTTTAATGAGAATCTTTATGGATAATGGTTGCATTATATTATTTATTTAAATATTGTGCATGTGTGTCTTTTATTCTATATAGTAGATGATTTGGTGTGTAGAGTATAGCTTACACACAGAAGATCATATCATCGGTTCTTGTGGAATATAAGTTTAGTGGTTCACAGTCTTAGATGGAATTGGACACCCATCGATAGGATTGTAGCACAAGTTTTAGTAATTTATCTTGACTACAGAAAACAGTATAGTTTTAACTCGTTGTGCTAGTACACTTTGTGTGTATTTAATATGACCAGTTAGGGTTAATTGTTTTTATACTGATTATATAAAACAATTTAAAATCCCATGGTTATTATGATTACTTATGCCCTTAATCTTAAAATAATTAATAGACATATATATGTAGTGTTTGTTGTTTTGACTCATTAAGAGTGAGATTCATTTATGGATCAATAATCTTCGTGAATTGGATGACGATACTATATGTATGATGAATATTAATTATTAACTGAATCCACGTCCTGGTATAGGGATTGATGATAGCCCCTTGAGAAGCTTATAAGTTTTGATCATGCCAAACCCTACAGGTGGATTATGTTAATCCGACATATCAAATAAGTTAAGTGGTAGGCTCAAGGATTAAGAAGTCATTTAAATATAATTGTCAGTAATTTAATTTAAATGACGGTTATCTGTAATCTTAACATGGGGAGAATAATAAGTATTTAATAACAAGGAGCTCGAACTTAAATTTTGAGATTAGGACGGGAGTGCAACTATAATTCTTTAGTGGTGTGAATTATAATTTATGGAAGGAACTAATTCATATTAGAATTAGGATTATAACTTTCCATAGGAAGCTCAAACTTATTTCTCCTTAAGGTCCCTATCGTAGCCTTATATATACGCCGGCCTTATCTCCTCTCAAGATAATAATAATTCTCATGAGTTAGGGTTTGTTCTGTTAAAAGAGGAGAAAATCTTGGTGATACCGTAGCCCACACTCGGTGCAAGATTTGATGGCGGAAGGAATACGATAGAAGATCTTTAGGTTTTCAGCACAACAGTCGTAAATCGTAACTTTTGACTGCACCGTTGGATCAGGCTGATTTTTGGATATGTCATTCAAAACGCAAAGTTACATTTATCGAGCGTAAAATCAGGACGATCAGAAGTCGTTTCAGTGGCGAAAAATATTAATTTTCGTAACCCAGCGAGAATTATAAAAATCTAACCAAATCGCAATTTGATGCTTTCAAATCCTAGTCTCCTCATATGGATCCTCTACATGATCCACAAAGGTGAAATCCCTTTATTCTTATTGGATTTTAGCAAAAGTATTTTGTTCAATCTATATGCAAAATCAAACGATCCTGTATTTATGTTTCCATCAGAGATGAGCAACTAATGCATCATGAAGAGTCACATTACCAGGAAATTCCCATCCTAAAGCAGCAACTTTCCTTTTAGAAGAAATGCGAATGACAGGAGAAGACTCAATGGGGTCACCACCAACTAGCAAACCCATCAGGGCATATAAATCCGTTGGAGTCATGGTCATCTTCCCTAGCTCCAGTGAAAGGTGTGAGTGGTGTCAAACCAACGTTCAGCCAGCGCGGTTAACAAATATTGACTGTGTGACAGGCGCCTTAGCAACATATCTATAATAGGGCCAAAAGGGGTCTCACACAAGAACTCACGAACCGCTGGAGGAGTAGTAATCCAAACCTCCTGAACCGAATTTGGGGAACCTCGGCATCGGCAACCTTCAAGGCCTGTGGACTACCATACATTTACAAAAAAGAGAGAAAGAATGTAAAAAGCTCGAAAATGGTTGGCATACATAAAACATGGCATGACAGCATATAGGTAGGCATGGGATATTGTAAATATTTGGTTCATAACATGGCATATATAAATAGGAACTTCATAGCATACATAACGAACAAACCTCTCGGCGATCAAAAAATATATGGTGAGCAGGCTCCATGAGAAGCCAAGGAGGACAAATGGCCGAAATGACAGCACCATCAGCCTCCTGCCACCTCACACCTTCCCAATCATCACGGTGATGAGCCACATACAAACAACCATTATCACTAGCCAAGTAAGAAGGAGAATCACCAGGAAGACAGCTGGGCGGAAGATCTTGAGACATTGGGGTATTGGCAAAAGGATCGAAGTGAGCCATGGTAAAAGGGCAAGAAAGTGAGATATAAGCTAGAAGAAATTATGCTAGAAAACAATGGAAAGGGTGAAGAAAGCAATCGATATATATAGAGAGAGCCACATCATTTGTCTGTAGCCACACCCTCCGTACGCGGACACACCCTTTTCAAGCCTCCGTCCTAGACGCACCCTTTTCCAACCTCTTGTCCACAGCCACACCCTTTTCCAACCTCTTGTCTATAGCCACACCCCTTGTCCACAAGACCTATTCATCCCTTAAAAAAAATTAAAAAAAATAAATTCTAATCCTTGATTAGCTCTATTCAAAAATGATTTGGGGGTTACAAAACCCTAAGATCCTCAGATCGGAAAGCGTAAAGCACACGCACGGTGAAACCAATTGCAAGATTTTAAACCAAAGAATCCACAGGGCATCGGAGATAAGCTCATAAGAGTGCGAAAATTGGCTGACGGAGAATAAAGTGGGTATAAGAAAAATTAAAAGAGTAGAAAAGCAGACAAATTCCACAGCACCAAAAAAGGAGAAATAAAAAACAATTTGGAAAAGAGGGCAGCGAAAGCCACACCAAGAGTGACAGCTAGGCCAAAAAGGCCCAGGGCTACGTCTTGGGAGAGGAAGGTTGCTGACCATGCAAACAAATAGAGAGAAAATAAATAAGTTGCATCATAAAGCTTTTAATCAATCGAGATGATATAAGGGCATCAAAAAAAAAATATGCGGTGCAAAGTAATGTTCCCCAAAAGCCAGAAAAAAATACTGCAAGAGTCTAAAATACGGATATTGTAGAAAACTTGGCAAGAATTCGAAGCGAGAGGTGAGAAACACACATAAGATTTGAGGATCAATGAAATGGCAATCCCCAAAATATTCAAGGCAGAAATTCATCAAGAATTGATTTTTACTGGACAAAAGGGGTACCCCCAAACAAATTATCAACCATCCCTCACCACCGATCATCATATCCCCAAGCGGACCATCAACCTTCAACCTTTATCCTAACCACTAGAAATCCTCAATTTCCCAGCATACCATAAATTCTAATTTCCCCAGCAGCCTTTATCTTAAATCATCAACACCAAAGACCATCCCCTGTAGACCATCTGCCTTAGCCTCTCAAACCCAAAGTAAAGTCCCTAATAGACCATTTGCGCACCCCCTTCAATAGAACCAAACCTAATCAAATCGTTGCCAGAACCGTTCCTACCGATGGGAGTATATCAACTAAACGTCCTAAATCAAATTGTTGACAGAACCGTCTCTACCGATGAGAGTACATCAGCTTAACACCCAATCAAATCGTTGACAGAACCGTCCCTACCGATGGGAGTACATCAGCTCAACGTCCTAAATCAAAATGTTGACAAAATCGTCCATACCGATGGAAGTACATTAGCTCAACACCCAATAAAATTATTGAAAGAACCGTCCCTACAGATAGGAGTACATCAGCTCAATGTCCTAAATCAATTTGTTGTCAAAACCGTCCCTACTGATGGGAGTATATCAGCTCAACGTGCCAATCAAATCGTTGATAGAACCATCCTTACTGATGGGAGTTCATCAGCTCAACACCGAATCAAATCATTGATAGAACCATCCCTACTGATGGGAATACATCAGCTTAACGTCCTAAATCAAATTGTTGACATAACCGACCCTACCGATGAGAGTACATCAGCGCAACACCAAATCAAATTGTTGATAGAACCGTCCCTACAAATGGGAGTACATCAGCACAACGTCCTAAATCAAATTATTGATAGAACCGTCCCTACTAATGAGAGTACATCAGCTCAACATCCAATAAAATCATTGACATAACCGTCCCTACCGATAGGAGTACATCAACTCAACACCCAATCAATTAGCTGACATAACCATCCCTACCGATAGGAGTATATTAGCTCAATGTCACAATCAAATTGTTGACAGAACCGTCCCTACCGATGGGAACACATCAGCTCAACACCCATTCAAGTTTTTGACAGAACTGTCCCTACCGATGGGAGCACATCAACTCAACGTCCTAATCAAATTTTTGACAGAACTGTCCCTACCAATAGGAGTACATCAGCTCAACACCCAATCAAATCATTGACAGAACTATCCCTACTGATCGGAGTACATCACCTCAATACCCGATCAATATCACTGACAAAAACTCCCCAGCCATAGGGAGTACAGCATAACAAGGTCACAATACAGCATGGGGCATGTCCCAAATCACCCATCCTTCCCAAGAGAAGATAAATAGTATTGCACGATATCATTCGCATAGCATTATTTTCAAAATATCACTTGATTCATGCAAGTGCCACAAAATGATGCTTTCTCATTGTCGTCTTGCTTTATTTGCTCCACAAAGAACCCAGGCCGAGAGGGTCTGCGAACACCTCATTTTGCTACCCCCGCAAGAATCACGAATTCTAAGAAAATGAACACACATGCATGCACAAGCATTCCTAAATGCACATATACCATATACATCCGATACAGGTCAAAGAAGGAAGCCCAAAGGACACCCGGATGAGAAATTACGAGAATTATCGGAAGCCGTCGGAGTCGAAAACTGTTAAAACTCTTGAAAACTAGTGAAAGGAGAGTTTCTCATTTTTGATCATCCTCAAACCTTGAGGGTTATTAGACATTGCAACAAGGAGAAACATATTCAAAAATCAACTCAATCCGACGGTCGGATCTCCGTGAATTTAGAAAACCGAGTCTACTTCAGGTAATCAAAAGACGACCTTCCCGAAGTCCAAATGAGCTAAAATTTGGTCAGCAGACAAGGTATATCATGAGGAAAAACATGTTAAAAATCAGATTAATCTCATTTTTATTTTGGCCGAAATTACAAAAAAATCATTGCACGTGTAATCAGGGGATTGTTCGCGGACAAACCTTTCCCTTTGTCCGCGGACAAACCCTTTCCAGCCGATTTTGTTTTTGGTACTTCCCGACCACCTAAAATCATGAAATTTTATGGAGAGCTGGGAAATGTTACTGGGAATAACATATTAAAAAATCAGCTCGATCCGACGGTCGGATCTTCGGGAATTAAAAACATCGTCACACGTGTAATTAGGGGATTGTCCACGGACAAACCCTTCCCTTTGTCTGCGGACAAACCCTTCCCCTTGTCTGAGGACACGCATTTCTAGCCCAGCCCATAAATTATTCTACAGCTATAAATACACCTACACAGACCCCATTTGAAGAGGAAATCAGCCTGGGACTTCGGGAATAGTGCTCTAAAATATTATTCTACTATTTCCGAGGCTCTTAAGTATTTTTTGATTAATTCGGCTTTAATTTTTTATCTATCTTTATTTAATCAATTATAATTGATCAATTGCATGCAAAAATTGCTATTTATCTCAAAATCAGTCCATATTTCATATTAAAACCCGTTTTCAAAATTGCAGGCGTAAAACGAGCTATAAACCATTTTTAAACCTCTTTTTATCAGTTAATTTCACAAAAATCTTGGTTTTATTAGTCTCGATTTATGAAGCAATCAATACATGTTTGTATCCGATTTAATCTATAAATCGCGGTGCTTATGTAAATATTGAATATAAGAGTACTAGATTCATCAATATCCAGTTTAAATTATTAAACTGTGGTACACTATTGACGAACAAATCTCGAAGATTGTCGGATATTAGATTCCACATCGAATTAGCTTTCGAAAAACCCTAAATCTTTCTAAAAACACCTGTTTTGCTCTTTATCATTATCAAAATCAATTTTCAAATCACACACACTGATTTCTAAAATCGAAGGGTGAAATACAAAGCACATTGTTTTCATCCCCGCCCCAAAATCCCGTTTTCCTAAAATTATGGGTCGATTTGTGATCACATCAATTAACATGCAAATGTTCGATTATAATTCTACGCATATCCTACTTAGAGACCGAAAGGGCGAATTGGGGTGCCTAACACCTTCCTGATTCGTAACTTAATCCCCGAACCCGTTGAATCAATTGGTTTCGTATTAATTGTGTTTAAGAGATTGTTTAATCCATAAACGTTCCTCTTTTACACAGACTTTTGTTTGTTTAGTAAAACAAACTGGCGACTCTGATCTTTTTGCAAATTGTCACCTTTTTTCTTATAATAAAATGAACCGTTTCCCAAAATTAAATTCGAGAAACTGGAGGAATCGCCGCCGCAGGAGTCGGTCCTCGAGAGCGCAGTTCTGACAACTACAGAGGTCAGATTTATAACATACATAGAGGATTAATGATTTAAGTGGAATTATAAAGCATGTAAGTAAAGATATCCACTAGCTTGTGGGTGCTTGACCGATTCTTGTAATGTACAAATATTCATGTTGAAATATTAAGTGAAAAGCTTTATAGCCATGTGCAAATTGATGGACTTCATAATGAATTATAATCAAAGTGGAAAGTAATGAATACCGTTGCAAAACGAACCTTAGGAAGCGAATGATCTTAGTTAATTAAAATCTATTAGCTAGACTACCTCACTATGCTATAAGATCGTTAAGTATAATTCAAAGACGGGATATAGAGGTTGGACTTACATAGTCGGTTCGGGTAAGCTTTCGGGTACTAGGACTGGTACCCTAGTGAATAAGTTCGGCATGCTGTGGGTGATTTGCATTGCTTGATTTTCACTATTAAAAGTATGTATTATATTTTATTATATTCACGCGCATATTTGGTTAAAACGTGTATTTTCTATACAAAACTAATATTAGTTCCCACTGAGCCGGAATTTGGCTCATCCCATTTTATAACAGTTTTGCAAGTTTGGTTTAGGGGATTGAATCCTGATACATTCGTCTAAAAGCCTCTGATATCTAGAGACCTATTGTAGCCCTTAGATTAAGGACTAAGTTGTATAATCATTTTGTTATGTAAAGCTACTTGTATTTGTAAATGGTCTTTGGAACTCTTTAAGTAAAAGATGTTTAAAAGGGCCTGTGTATATGTTTTTATATGTGGAGTTGCTTTACTACTTGGTTGAACATTTGGATTGATTTGTATGAAAATGGTTAAAAGATTTTACATGGCGGTTTATTACATAAACGAACTCCAGATGCTAAAATTTTCTAAAATGACTTTGGATCATACTTTATTTAAGAAAAGATTCTTTTTAAAGTTGTATTTTTCATACATCTTACCCACCGTTGGCAAATGGCACAGTGGTTAACCGGATTTCTGGATGTCTAATCCTCTTAACAGGATTCGGGGCGTCACATATGGCGCCTCGCGGGGTCCTCCTAGCTGGACTATAGAGTATGCCGCTTCCAAAGCGGGGCCCCTCTACGCGGACTAGAGTATGTTGCCACCAAGGCTAGGTCAACTCCATGGACCATTAGTGCCTTACAAAATAAAAGTATCAATAGAAAGTAATCTCCAAGGAATATACTCATTCATAATGTCATACATGTATATATATAAATATCTCCAATCTTCTTACAAGTCTCCATATACACTATATCTAGTCCTTATACAAACTGTATGTTCCACCAAATAGGTATATGTGATAGACAGATAGATTCAACTTATGATGAATCTAATATACATGTGCCAATAAAGAAACTAATGTCATCACATGATCATATCCATGAAATACTTTAACAATTCCAATAAGTGGACTAGTTACCTACTTGTAGTAAACTCTTGGATTGAATAGAATAACATCAATAAAGCAACTATTCCATTCAATGGCGTAAGCATTTATGCGTTTATAATATGTAAACCACAATGAAGGTGTGAATAAATCAAGAAAACTACAACAATTCTCAACCGAAAGCCCCAAGCATGTATGTTTCAACAAGTTCTTAAGAAAAGCCCCACTTTGCTTTGAAAATGAAGATGCAACACATAATAGTTAAAATTGAGTTTAGGTACTAGTGTTCCCATCTTACTTAATTTGATACTTCGAGGTTTCGAGAGCTGAATCAAGCCGCAATCCAACACATCAAGAAATCCCCAATTTGAAAACCTAGAACCCTAGAAATGGTGGAAGGCAATAATAGAGAAGAAGATGAAGGTGATTACAGTGAAAAGGATGAACGGCTTGTTACACCTACAAACATCAAAAGTTTGAAAAGGTGAATGATGAGAATGATTATATCAAAAGTTCAATTTGCAAAAGCTTAGGAAATTACTATCACTATTTCCAGACTTGCAGGTTTTGAATAACTATCTAAATTGCTTATCTCCTTTAGAAACTTGACCCATACTTCCCTTTAGTCACATGCTAAGCCTTGTCTTAGCAAAATTCTCACTTAAACACAAAGAGTATTGATCATTAGAGATGGAAAAGGAATTTCCTTCAAAACGAAAGTTTCAAATTTTGTCTATATCTAAGCACTTTTCTTATCTTTTCTTGAAATTTTTGCTAAATTAGTTCAAGGAGGTTTTCATCTCTATGGGGGGCAGTGGACTCACTATATAAAATTTAACATTTTATGCTTCTTTATTAAGCTTAGAGGAAGCTATTCATCCTTTCCTATATGGTAACATTTACCTATCCATAATATTAGACAAAAAGACTTATGATTTAATCAAGTGAAATTATAATTGTAACGTCTCGTATTTCATTTCCTATACAATTATCCTCTTCAGCCCAGTTAAGGCTTTATTGCCGTTAGATCATGAACATTGAGTTCTGAGCCTCTTGTATTTGACCCGACACCCCTATCATGTCATATTAGGTATATTAAGTTTGTGATATCAATCTTTTCATTATCCAGGTGGCCCGAATTGAAAAGGAGAAGTGAATCGCATATTTTGAACTTTTCAAAAAAGTTAATTTTTGGCTAACTTTGAGATGCCATAACTTTTTCATCCGAGGTCCAAATGACTCCCCGTTTGTGGACACATCTTTATCTCAATACCTTCTACAACTTTCATGTTTTGATCAAAGCAAATCACATTCCCCGGTGGTCGAATCAGCCTGCAAATTAAGCAAATTGTTGAAATCTGGTTGTTTAGAACACTTTGGCAGAGCGTTGTCTTCGGTGAATTTTTAGGAATGAAACATATATAATTTGAGTAACCTTCCTCTTAGGAAGTTATAGATATTTGAATTACCTTTTCGTGGACATAAAGATCACCTTAATCGGATTTCCGAGCAAGAAGTTATAGCCAAAATGCTAACAGTGCACCAAATTCACCCATCAGTCGACTGATGGGGTCTTGAATGTGATTATAAAGCCAAAACATAGCACATTTCGTCCCAAAGAGATATACCAACCTAGAGAGCTTTGAGAGGGCAATTGGGGGGCTATGTGGCTATTATCTAGCCTGACCCTTAAGGATGGAAGAATGATGAAGTTTATTACTTACAAGAGTTTAACCACCCGCAATTACTGTAGTTTTAAGAGTCATCCAAGACTGAGGCTGTTGAAGTGTGACGTTATACTGGGTACCAACAAAAGATTCCAAACGCTCCAAGTACGATATGTTGGTTTTGCTTTATTAGAACTTGAGGGTCGTACATTGCGCTAATGTAAATCCATTTGGTGAATCTAATGTAATCACTAAGTGCACTTAGTTCAATAGAATCCTCAACATTGGATATATGTCCGATGGTTATTGTAGAGCAAAGATAGATGAGTTTTATGGTTTAATTTAGAATGAAATGATGGTTAAGAGTTATCGCCTCAGGTTTGAGGAGTTGGGTAGGTAATCGGAAAGGGTTGTCCAAACCTCGATTGGAGAAAAGAGAAGAACTAGAATGGCAGATGTGAGTGAGATGGAAGGAGTGGAAATGGTCTGTTAAGTAGGTTTTGATACCATTAGTTCTGATTATTGCACCAGAATCAGACTCTAAAAAACACTACATAAGGAGGGGAATTAGGCGACGTATTACCTACGTCTCCTAAAATATGTTTTTCCGTCGCCTTATTTTAGGCGACGTACACTACGTCGCCCAAAATACGTCGCCTAATTTTGGTCGCCCCAGGTATTAGGCGACATATGTTTTTACTCCGTCATCGTAGTTGATACTTAGGCCACGATGATGTTATCGTCCGTCGTAAGAGAATGTACTCCTAGGCCACGTATATTTTGTCTTCCCTCGTAGAATTGTTTATCTTAGGCCACGTATTTGTTATCCTCCGTCGTACAACGTTCAATAGTAGGCGACGTATCCTTTTATCCTCTGTCGTAGAAAAGAAACATTTAGGCGACATAGGTGTTATGATCCGTCGCATAAGTTGGACACATGTGCGACCTTCGAGTTATCGTACGTCTGCTAAGTAAGAATTTTAGGACAGAGTGATATTTTCCTTTGTCGTCTAAAATGTAAATCTACGCGACGTTGGTATTTTTACTCGGTCTCCTAAGTGGTAATCTAGGCCACTTGGTTATTATCCTCGGTCTCATAAGATGTATACTAAGCTACGAATGTATTATCCTTAGTCTCCGATGATTACATTAGGCCACCTAAACGTATTATAGTAGGTCACCTAAATTGAAGTTTAAGCCACCTACCTACGTCGCCTAAAGTGAAGTTACAAATTAAAATAAAATTCAACGTGGCCTGTAATTAAGAGTACTGGGTCCAGTAATCCAAGATTATGGGCATCTGGATTACTGGTGCCAGTAAGCATGATTACTGGGCATCTGGATTACTGGGGCCAGTAATCGAAGATTATGGGCATCAAAATTACTGGGTCCAGTAATCCAAGTTTATGGGCATCTAGATTACTGGTGCCAGTAATCCAAATTTATGTGCATGTTGATTACTGGGTCCAGTAATCCAAATTTCTATGCATCTTGATTACTGGGTCCAGTAATCCAAATTTTTGTGCATCTTGATTACTGGGGCCAGTAGTAATCTAGATTAATCATAGCTTTTGTGTGCAGCTGCACCTGTGCATATATATACAGCCGCACCTGCAATGTTCAAAAACAAATTTGACCTACCCAATTTATCATTGAATAAATATATGTCTAATAAACTATCAATGTCTAATAAACTATCAAAATTTTATTCAATTCCATTCAATAAATAATGTTCAAAGAGAAATTGTTCTAACACTAAATAAAATGTAGGGGGAGGAGCCATCCGAGGGAGGAATTGAGGGTTGAATCCCGGCCGCTCTGATCACATACTCTATTTGAGCTTGCAACTTGCGCTCAAAATCTACCCTCTCCCTCTCTTGCTCGGCCCTCTCCGTCTCTCGCTCGGCCCTTTCCCTCTGAAGCTGCTCGTGTATCGCAACTTGATTTGCCCTAAGCTGGGCAACCTCAGCCACAAGCTCCATAGATGTGTCGCTATCCGTCTGCAATGATGGGCCTCTCTTCCATGGCAGCTTTGCGAAGCCACTCCCTAAGCCCCTCACCCTCGTCCCTCTCGAAGGACCCACTGCTCTCTCAAGGACAGAGACCTAGGTCTCGTAAGAGAGGACCAAGGCCAGGGCGCTGGCCAGTGAAGTACCGTTCGACGCTTCATCAATCGAAGGCAGATCGGCCATCATCTTCTCCAACTCAGTAGTCCTCGCGGACTAAACGGCTGCCTGCAAATAACAATAAGTGTTGCATAAAAAATAATGCTTGTACTAACTAAATAATAATACTATGAAAAAAAATAATTAAAGTGGTGTATAAAAAAAATTTACCACGTGGTCCAGGTCATACTTCTTGTACACCTTGACATAAGTAGTGAGGTGAGGCGCCTGGTCTCCCTTCTGCTTCAGGTCATGAGCCCGGAGGACAAAGGCCTGGGCCCCCCCACTGTGGGCCTTCTTATTCTCGGAGGCTCGGATTTGGGTCATCTGCGTGCCCACTTCCTGTAAAAATAGTTTTATTTATTTACGCATTTATAAACATATAAATTAAATGAAACAAAAAAAAATAAGATAAATGAAAAAATAACCTAAAAATCCTCGGCCTTGAAATGGTTGCATAACCACTGCCATTGGTCCAGGCGATGAATGAACTCCACCAGAATGGGAGAATCGCCCAACGCTTGCCAGTTCTTGTGGATCTTGTACTTCCAATCTTTGAAGCGATCCGCAGCCTTCTTCTCTATCCACGTGACGAGTGCCTTATCAGCAGGATCAATGTCATAACTCTCCTACAAACCAAACAGGAAGTCGGGAAGAAACATTAGTACAAATAAAAATAAAATTTAGTAAGGCAAAAAAAATAAGTTAATTAGAATAAGAAAAAAGTACTTACCGACAGGTAGTCGAAGAGCATTGTTCGTTTCGATAGAGGCATTTCCCCAAATGTCGGGTACAACATCGGCACTCGGTCTTTTAAGAATGCCGACAGGTCACTGACGAGTCGGGAACGAACCTCCTTTGGCGGCCCAGAAATCGCAGGGTCGTATGTCACACGGAACTTCCCCGACGTTTGGACGATTGCCGCCGTCTTCTTCCCGGTGACGACTCCTATCTTCTTGTTACAAGAGGAGGCCTGCATACCTACAAATAAAAGCATACAAATTAAGCATTCAATCACAAAGAATAAGAATTGCGATTTATAATTAAAGAGATCTAAGGGTATATTACCTGATATGGTGGCCTCCGCTACAGGATGCCTGGAGCGAATGCTGCATACGGGGAGGCTGGCACCGGTGTTGTTGCCAGTGGTCGAATTTGTAGACGGGGTAGGGAGCACCATCAGCAACGCCGGTGAGTGAGATGGCTGGGCAGAGGGCTGGGCGGCAGAAGGCTGGGAGGAGGGCTGCTCAGTGGAGGGCTGGGAGGCCACGCGCAACAAGGCCTGCTGCAGCTCATCGTACTGCACCACTGGGCGCAACTTCTTCCTGGTCGGATACGCTCTCGGAGGCATCCCTGACTTGAATCTCAAATTTCAATTTCAGTTTCAAATTTAGTTTCAATATCAGTTTTGCCCTAATTGAGTTGAATTGAATTGAAATTGAAGTTTAGGGTTTCAATTTCACAACAATTTCAGTTTCAATTTATGTTTTGCCCAAAAGGCTGCTTCAATTATTGTTCCTTTTAGTTATGTGTTTGGGTTTGGATGATTCACCGAAATAGGAAACTTAAAACAAAACAAACACACATACATTACTGGCACCGGTAATCCATTACTGGGTCCAGTAATCAAATTTACTGGGGCCAGTAATCCATTACGCGGTCAATATTGCTCTGAGAATTTGGGGGAAAATGGAGCACAATTAACAAGTTTGGATTGGTGTTTGGACCAATTCATACAGCCGAATAGACTATAACACAATTGTGGTCCACATAGAAGAAAGGGTATGAAATCACAATTCGATTTAACTGAACTCAACTACCAAATGCCTTAATATGAACCGACTGACCTGTTAATATGAAGGTTCATATTATGAGGCTATTATACAACAAACTAAGACAAATAGTGATCGAAGCTCATACATGACAAAAATATAAGCAAACAGGATAATATCTTGTGTTCATGCTTAACATAGATGAAAAATATATGTATATAATTGTGGCAATAGAGTTATTTAATTTGTTGAACACACGTATTTATGGGCATACTAAAAAGTGTTACTTAAAGGCTGTTTCAATTATTTTTCATTTTAGTTATGTGCTTGGGTTTGGATGATTCACCGGAATAGGAAACTTAAAACAAAACAAACACACATACAGTACTGGTACCGGTAATCCATTACTGGGACTAGTAATCAAATTTACTGGGGCCAGTAATCCATTACGCAATTAACAAGTTTGGATTGGTGTTTGGACCAACTCATACAGCTGAATAGACAATAACACAATTATGGTAACAGGCACATAGGAACAATTATTCCATTACTGTTTTATGATTGCTCTGAGCATTTGGGGGACATGGAGCACAATTAACAAGTTTGGATTGGTGTTTGGACCAAATCATGCAGCTGATAACACAATTATGGTAACAGGCACATAGGAAAAAAATACTCGAATACAAGCCAAACTATCTAATTTCAAGCAATAACGCCTATTCAAGCCCCATAATTGCAAATCAATAGAAATGGAGAGTGAGAAGCTTACCAAATAGAAATAGGTTGCGTAAGAGAGAGAGAGAGAGATTGAGACGGGGAGTTGCGTAGGCATTGTAGGAGAGAAGAGAGAGCAGATCTCGTGTGTGGGGAGAGAGGGAGGGGTAGGGGACAGAGGAGGAAAAGAGAGGAGGGTGCCGGGGGAGAGAGAAGAGAGCTTATGGTTCGTAAAGAATGGAAAGGGGGAGGGAAGATTCAATAATTTCTATTTATAACCACAATCTTGGGATACGTAAGTGTAATAGAAAGAATTTAAAAACTACGTCGCCTTAAAAATTTGAAAATTTCAAATAATTTAAAATTTTCGCGAAATTTTATGGGGGGAATACTTTTGGGCGACGTAATATGTTCGTACGTCTCTTAGGATGAACTTGAGAGACGTATGTATAACTTGTACGTCGCCTAAATATTTGTGAAGGAAACTTTAAATAAATTTTAGTTGAAATTATTGACCAAAATTTTCTCCAAAAATTATAAGAATATAATGGTTTGATATACATGTTATGGTAGAATTATTTATACACCATTAATAAGTTTTGTACACACATCAAAGTTAAGACACTCACACATAAGAAAACTATCACATACTAATAATGTTGTCTACATTAAAAATGTCATAACTTAAAATAAAAAATTTCAAATTTAATGAATATTTAATATTTAAAATGTACTAATCAAGATCAATTAAACAAGATCTATCTAATTATGCCAAAAAAAATCAAGAAAAATTATTGTTTAGGCCATCCCAATCTGTCATTTTAAGACGTACGTTACGTGGTTAGATACTTAGATTAAGATTAAAAGGCTCTTAAAAAAATTAAAAACAAGTCAGTCCAATCAAGTATATATACTTTTAGTTTTTCTAACATTATTATATACTGAACTTACGTTTTAATTGTTCACAACATTAGATTAGACTAGATAATGGGTTCAAAATAGACTGACAGTTTTTGTCTATTTAAATTCGTCACATGTTAATTTTGTTTATCCTATTATAAGTTTTTTTATTTGACTGATTGTAGGATTAGCTTTGAGCGATTGATGCCAGTATATTGTCTTCTAGAACATACGAGGGTAAAACTGTGAACACCTCATTTTTTGACCCTCGCACAAATCCCGAACTTCAAGAAAATGAACACACAGGTATGCATAGACATTCATGGATGAATATATACTCTATACATGTGATACAGGTCAAAGAATGAGGCAGAAAGGCCACCCGGACAGAAAGTTACGAGAATTAACAGAAACTGCCGGAAACCGGTAATCGTCAAAACTCCTGGAAGGTAAAATTAAATAGCTAAGGATATCTGACCATCCTCAAACTTTGAGGGTTGTTAGTTAATACTACAAGGAGGAACATACTCAAAAATCAGCACATTCCGACAGCTGGATCTCCGGGAATTGAGAAAATCGGGAATTCACCTCGGGAATCAAAAGGCACACTTCCCGAAGTCCAAATGATCTGAAATTTGGTCAGGAGGTAGGTTACATCATGGGGAACAACATATCAAAAAATCAGATCATTCCAATGCTCGGTTGGGCCGAAATTGCAAAAACCGTCGCGCAAACCGAAAAGGAGACAAAACCAGTTGTCCCAGGGACAACTAGTGTTGTCCCCACGACAACACCAGCTGTCCCTAGGGACAACTGGTCTTTTTTGCTATAAATAGACCCCTTTTCTGCCTTTTTGAGGGGAAAAAAAGTGGAAAATCTTGGGAGAAGTGTTGGAAATACTATATTCACCTTGGGAAAACTTTTTGGTAAGTTTCGTAATTTTCTGAATTTCAATTTTTATCCGTGTATTTTCATTGAATCGCATGTAGAGAGTGATATTTATCTCCAAATCAGTCTAAATTTCATATTTGAGCTTTGTTTTAATTATAGAAGGTGAGGATTAAGAAAAAAAATCGTATTTTGAAAATATATTTTTATCAGGGTATTTTTTATCAGTCTCACATATTAGACTGCTGTTTAAATTCCAAATCGGTTCAAATTTTAGATTTGAGTTAGATTATCAACATTGAAAATACTGGTTGAGAAAAAAATCACCTTTTGAAGGAATATTTTTATCAGTTATTTTCAATTTTATCAGTCTCAATCCACACCGAAATTGATTGATTTTGTGCCCCGTTTAATCTATAAATTTGGGTGTTGAATTAAATATCCAGTGTGAGAGTATGAAAATTGTCAAATGCCAATTTAAGCAATTAAATTGTGGCACACTATTTGACAAAAGAAATCTCGATGATTGCCGGATACCAATTCCAAACTAAATTAGCTTCTGAAAAGCTCTAATTTTTATCAAAATGCACTGATTTCGTTGTCTATCTCTATACAAAACAATTGTGAAACCACACACATACACACTGATTTCTAAAATCAAAAAGGGCAAAAAACGAAGCACACATCTTCAATCCCGACCCCAAAATCCCGATTTTCTAAAAATAAAAGGCTGAAGTGAGATAATATTACACGCGCATGCGAATCTGTGATAATACTTAATGCACATTCTACTTACAGACCAAAAGGGCGAATTTGGTGCCTAATCCCTTCCCAATTCGTAATTTAATCCCCGAACCCTTGAATTGTTTGGTTCCGCATTAATTGTGTTTAAGAAAGCATTTAATTCATAAATGTTTCTCTTTTACACAAAACTTTTGTTTGTTTAGTAAAACAAACTGGCGACTCTGAATTGTTTACAAAATGTCATGTTTTTTGTAATTAATAAAAACTCCAACGTGTTTCGAAAAATAAAGATGAAAAGCGGAGGAGCTGAAAATGCGGGTTACCACAAAAACAAATGGATATGATCTGTAAGAAAAGTGCTGAGTCTCTGTTGTGGACAACCATACTCACACCGGAAATAGAGGAGAATCTAGAAATAAAGATGAAGAAGTCTCACAGATTCAATGTTCATAATTCATCCCCTGGTGTGTATGAATTATCTGAACATGAATGTTTATAACTTCATTGACGTCGTATTTCACACTGATTCATCCAAGAAATCGTACAGTTTCCCCATTCACCCAATAAAAAATATGGACGAGTCTTCCTCAGAGGTTTCCGGGTAGGTGTAGATGAAAGAGATATGTCCTAGGACTATTCATAGATTATGATTTGTACTTGGATATTTTATGCTTATTGTTATTAATAAAGTTTATTTATTATACTTTATATTCTCTTGTAAATAATATATATTAATACTAGTTCATCAAGTACGTGACTTGATTGTGGGATGCTAGTAATGTTATAATAATATTATTTAGATGTCCCTAATCATATGTCAATAACCTAGGAACACATTGATATAATGATTAGAGTATGGGTCAGCTGATGATTATGTTCCACAAGTCATGGATATGGAAATATCAAGCTGAACATACTGATACTTGTTAGGGAACAAAGTATCGGACCGACCCGCTTTGGGGACACTGCAAGGAGTGTTACATAATGTCATCAGTGATGTTCCCCATTTGTGATATCGTATTATCCTCAGACCTGAGATCGCCATGGTTACCAACATAGGGATTAGCATGTCAGGCATTATCAAACGTTGCTCTTGATCGAGTAATTATAAAGATGATGACCGAGCATACTATGAACTATGTAGAGGTATGTGGTTGATCAAGATGGGATTTGTCACTCTCATATAAAGATTGAACTATACAAGAATGACACTTGCCTAGTCTTGTGTTCAATCTAGATATCGATTGACAAAAGGAGTTAATATGTGGAATATGAATTTAAGGTTGTGTCGTTTTTGACCTTTATACCCGTTGGATAGTAGTAATGTTTTACTAGAGACCGCTTACTATTCGTATAATAAAACGGGCTTTTAATTATACTGCCAAAGAGTGTAAAACCTACAGGGTCGCACACCAAAACGAGTTGGATCAAAACGAATTAAAACGGGCCAAGTTGGACTTGGGCCCAGTTCGTTTGTTGCTTAGGGTTCTCACTAGGGTTCCCTTATAAAAGGGAACCTTTGTTCATCCTGGCGGTCATGGAAAATTGTTGAGAGGCTAGAGAGTCGAAATAATTGAGAGAACCCTAGAAGGCGCTAGTACACCAAGCAAGGATCTCATCTCGTTCGTGTGTGCATACCGTAGAGGCGTCGTAATTTCTACGCTAAGGACGACAACAATAGAAGGATCCGATCCATCCTGTTCGTTTTAGTAACATCATATCACATATAAGGTATGTCTTCTGTCGATTTTATTGAACAACATAGATCCTAGGGTTTATAGATTAGTGCGTAAATTTGTGTATGTGATGCATAATTACTGTCCTAATTACTAACAGTAGAAATAAGAGGATGAAGTCTAGCGGAGAGTACGAGAAGATGTCAATCAACTTGCGCCAGCTGTCATAAGAAGGGCATTCACAACAGACTTACATGTTATTTAGGCCCGTAAACGAATTGGATTTGGATCGGATCAAGGTGAATTCAAATCCATATTTGGAAAAGTTTTCGGATCGGATTTGAATCGGATTATGTAACGCATGATCAAAATATCGATCCATATCCAAATGTGTTCGGATCGGATTATATCCGATGCATTTAAATATTTATCCATATAATAATTAGTTTGTAAATATAAAAAAAATAATGAAATTAACATTAAATTTTTAGCCAATAGATTCTTGTAGTTTTGATAGAGATTTTTTGGTCAAATATGGTGTTTTATATAGATTTGAAACAAGGCAATTCCATAATTATTGGGTCCAGTAACATATTACTGGGTCCAGTAATAAACATTACTGGACACAGTAATCCAAATTACCGGGGGGCAGTAATTATATTACTGGTGCCAGTAATCTAGGTTTTTGGTGTGATCTTTACACATGCGTACAATCTTCTCGAATCATCAGGTTACTAATTGGCCCGGGGGGGTTAGCCACGTGGCAGCGTGGGATGGGTGGGGAGTGGTTACCAAAGAGTCACGTTGTTTTTAAATTAATAACTTCCCCCGAAAACCAATGCTTGCACTGCTATAAGTAACCCATTCCATCCCATCAGGTTTATATCTTTCTCATCTCTTTTCAAATGCCATTAATATGAATAATATTTCAGATGTTAACAGTTCTTATCGGCCTCCGGTGACTCCTAGTGCAGTTGATAACCTTTTTCGGAGGGTGGAAAGACTTGAAAGAGAGGTTAGGAGGTTGGAAAATCTGACCCAAATCATTAGAGACCTGAGCAACGTTTGGCCGCCGTGTCCACAGAGCGGGACCGCCTACGTGAGCGGTTAGGGTAGGGTGAGAGGACGGTCAGGTGATGGGAAACCTTAGTTCTTCCTGGATTGAAGCCCTTTTGTCGATCTGCGGTTTCTAGGGAGTTCTTATGGTTTCGGGCTCGTTGACAGGTTGTCCTTAGCATAGCAGTCACTTGTCCATCTATCACCTAGTTTTTCTTGAATAGTTGGTGGTTTCTTTCCCATCTTCTGTTCAGAAACTGCCCCGTCTGTTTATCTCTCCGCTCCCTCTCCTTGAATTCTTCTTGGATTGTCTCAGTTTTCTGTATCTGGGTTATCTAGGGAGTTCTTATGTTTTGGGGCTCGTTGACAGGTTGCCCGTAGCATCGCAGTAACGTGCCCATCTATCACCTAGTGTTTCTCCGGTTATGGAGAACATACAACAGTGCGGGGGGTTAACTTCATAATTAAGAGCCCTCCCTCTTTTTTTTGGTATAGTTGGTGGTATCTTTCCCATCTTCTGGTCTTAAACTTTTTGGAGCTCATTTTATTTCATCCTTTAATTGAATATGTAATCAGTTGGACCTCGAAGATAAGTTCTCTTTATATCTCGTCTTGTACACCAATTATTTCAGTTGGACCTCGAAGTCCCTCCTCTATAATTTTTTTCTTTCATCAATGGAAAAGAATTTGTTTCTCTATATCTCATGTTGTACACCATTTATTTTCTCTTGTCTATGTTGTAAGAATGCTTGTGTTTGGGTCATTGTTGATTTGTGGCAAATTAATGGAATTTGAAAATCTACTTGTTCAGCTATCATAAACATGAACTGAATGATTACTGGGTCCAGTAATCCTTATTATGTGGGCCTGTATTAGGATTATTAGGGGCAGTATTTAGAATTACCGGCACCAGTCTTGCATTACTAGTGCCAGTAATCTATTACTAGTGCCGGTAATTCCGTTTCATCATTTCGAGTAGTCTGGTTATTAATTACTAGAGCCAGTTATTACCATTACTAGGTCCAGTAACCCACTGATGTGTCCAGTAATCGAAGTTTTTAGTTTGGCTTTACACGTCAGTATCATCATTCGAGTAGACAGGTTATTAATTTGAAGCAGGGGGCGGTTGCCACATGGCAGATCTGCACGGGCGGTAACGTCTACGAAAAAAATCACGTCTTTTTAAAATTAACTGGGGTGTACCCGTGCAAATTAAATAAGAACCGATAATAAGATAATACTATAAAGGAGAAGCGTGTGATGAATCTAACTTAGCTTAGCTTCAATTTTATCTTCATGCCAGAAAAAAATAAAATTATATATGTAATCAGATTGGACCAACATTTTTTATAATTTTTAAAACAATTTTTAGATTACTGGTGGCAGTAAAATTAATTACTGCGGCTAATAATAAATTACTGGTGCCAGTAATTAACATTATTGGGGCCAGTAATTAACATTATTGGGGCCAGTAATCCACTGATGGGTCCAGTAATCGAATTTTCTAGTGTGCGTTTACACGTCCGTATCATCATTTCGGGTAGACAGGTTATTAATTAGCGGTAAGGGGGGGTTTGCCACGTGGTATATCCTGACAGGCGGGTAACTTCTACAAAAAAAAAAACGTCTTTTCAAAATTAACTGGGGTGTACCCGTGCAAATTAAATAAGAACTGATAATATAAGATAATATAAAGGAGAAGCGTGTGATGAATCTAACTTAGCTTAGCTTCAATTTATCTTCATGCTAGAAAAAAATAAAATTATATATGTAAATCAAATATATTGGACTGACATTTTTTTAATTTTTAAAACAATTTTTAGATTACTGGTGGCAGTAAAATTAATTACTGCGGCTAGAAATAAGTTACTGGTGCCAGTAATTAACATTACTAGGGCCAGTAATCCACTGATGGGTCTAGTAATCGAATTTTCTAGTGTGCGTTTACACGTCCGTATCATCATTTCGGGTAAACAGGTTATTAATTAGCCGTATCATCACGTCGTTTCAAAATTAATAACTTCCCTCGAAAACCCAAGCTTGCACTGCTATAATTAGTATCCCATTCCATCACTTTTCTAATACCATTACCGATGGATGATGTTTCAGAGGCTAACTATTCCTATAGTCTTTCGGTGACCCCTACTGCAGTTGGAAGAGAGGTTCGGATGTTGGAAAATTCGACTCGAAGCATTAGAGACCTGGAGCAACGTCTGGCCGCCGTCTTGAAAGAGAGATTTAGAGTTGGAAAGTTCGACTCGAATCATTAGAAACCTGGAGCAACGTCTGGCCTTCGTGACCGCAGTGAGGGACCGGCTACGTGAGCTGTTAGGTTAGGGGGAGAGGAGGAAGGTCCGATGGGAAAGATTACCTTGATCAATCGGAACTACATGTTTACCCATGTATTTCTATGAATCAAGGATTTGCCAGCGAAAAAAATTAGACTTCGTTCTTTCCCACCGGTCTTGATATCCCTCTGGTCTTGTGTCTCTTGAACAATTAGCTGTTTCTTTCTCTATATCTCATCTTGTACACCATTTATTTCAGTTGGACCTCGAAGTCCCTCCTTTGTAATTTAACTTTCATCAATGGAAAAGAATTTGTTTCTCTATATCTGATATTGTACACCATTAATTTTCATTTGTGGGCTGTTTTATGAATGCTTGTGTTTGGGTCGTTGTCGCAAAGTGGTGAAATCTTAAAATCTAAATTGGCCAAGTGTCTACTGTTTTCTCTTTAGTCATAGTACGTTATGGATTCCATACTTGGCCACCTACAAGGCATTACCACTAGCTCGTCCTCACAACCAAACCATGTTCTCACGCTCCTATATTATGTTTCTATGGCCATTAGCTAATAATGCTTTCCACTTTATCTGTTAGTACGTTATGAGTGGCCAACGTTGTCCTATGTATATTATGTTCTTTACGATAGTGTATGTATCATTATTCTCACTAAAAGTACACTCGTCCGAGGCAATATATAATCAACCATGCCATACAAGATATGACACAATACAATAGTAATAATAATAATAATATAAACAATTCACATCCACAACACAACAATCCGTATCATATCTCTAGTATAGTGCCTCAGTTTCTCCCCGCGGTCGTCTAGGCCCAAAGCAACAAATCCCGAAGGCTCCGAGGCTTTTGTCCATGTCTCCTCCGAGTGGGGAGTGGTTCAGGGACTTGGTTCTCCAAGTAAGTCATTCGGAGATAACCCTCAAGACATTTTCCCGGGAATAACACTCCGAATAGTTAACGAGGAGAACGCCTCATACAAACCACATCGACACTCTGGGAGGAACTACACCAGGCAATACCCTAGCAGGGTGATGACCATTAGTAGCCCAACTACTTCCCGGGAAACTCACCATTTGGGTAAGTAGTGGCACACGAGACCTACTTCGCTTGCCAGGGAAACTCATCGAACCCATAACACATAGTCCTGTGGGAAGGCAAAATACAAAGAGTGGGCTCTCCTTTGTGGACACACACAACCACCGGCGGAGTCACCGACTTCATTTTCCCGTGCACGGTTTAGGGTCTTTTCACCCACGGGGAGCTACCCGGTGCTACCCGGTGCTCGGTAAATCATCATATCCAGCCCATATGTGTGATCACAGTAACATACATCACATTTATTCATTTCCCACAATGAATATCATCATCATCAATAATCAAACATCACACATATGGCTCATCGTCATACATATAATCATATAATCGCCCACTATCCATTTATCATCATTAACATCATCGTTGATCATTTCTACAAGAGTATCTTCGTCACTCATATACTCCATATGTTTATCGTCAAGTGATTATTCTCACTATAAGGCCAATTGGTTCGGTAATCGCGTTATACACCTCATCATATGATACGTGTATTAAACTAAGGCTGTATGTGTTCCATAAGGATTCACTAGCTATATCATTAAGCCAAGTATCTATTAGCATATCTCTAATTCACCCGACATATTAATATAACTCACCTAGATGTTCATATACATGATCGAGGCAATCCACGCCCCACCAAAGTATATTCTCTACGCGGCTAGAGTGTACAAGGGTTGTATGTTCATTGCTAGTGATAACCATACTCCATACAAGGTGCTAAGCTTAGGGGTTATTGTGTATCAATCCGCCCTAGCGGGTTTTATGTACAAACACTACCATCAATAACCCATAATCATCCATTTATAAGCACAAGACCTAAAAATCCCAATTCATAAGTCATACGAATAGCTACGGAGTTGGTTTCACATGAATCTCTAGGGACACTTGCTAAATCGTAAAACTAGAAGATCAATCACATCGTAGGAGCGATAATCTATCAATATCTATCACTAATCTAAGAATTATCTAGCCAAATCCCCAAGAGATGCAAACAACACATGATTTTGCTCAAAATCCCCAAGTTGAGTGCAAGACTCTAATTCACAAATCAAACATTGAAAAACAAGTTTTAGTACTAGTGTCCCCACCTTAGACAGCCGAATTCGCAAGTTAATGAAGCGTAGAAGTTGTACCGCCCAAGCCCTAGCTCCAACGCAAGCTCCAACGGAGGAAGAAAGCGAGAAAGATAATGAATAGTGAAGAAGAAAACGATTCAGAGCTCAAATCTTGGATGGGAGATGAGAGGTGTGTATGATCTCTTCTCTCTCTCTCTCTCCCTTATTCCCTCTCTGTGTTGGATGCACGAAAGTGGGGTTGTGGGGGTGTTAAATGACGTGAAAACGGGTTAAAAACGCTCAAAACCGACTTACAGGTGAACCATGATCAACCCATGATCGATCATGAACCGTTCTGGAACTCTCTGGAGGACCATGATCGATCATGGCACTTCCATGATCGATCATGGAAGTCACTGTTGCAAATGACTTTCTAAGCCCGAAACGGACCTCGAAACGACCGAATCTCGACTCGGCCAAAACACGAAAGTTGTAGAGGGAAAAGAAATGAAGACATGGCCGAAAACAGAGAGTCATTTGGACATCGGATGAAGAAGTTATGGCCTCTCAAAGTTGGCCAAAAATTGACGAATCGTGAAAAGTCGAAATACGCGATTATCGCCTCGGTTTCGATCCGAACCACTCGAGTCACTAAAGGAACACTCACATGAGTGGAAGGAGGCTAATGTGACCAATACGGGGTGCTAGAACATTATGAGGCTCTCCGAATAATAATTTCACCACCCGAGGTGAAATGAGCGGACGAACGAAGGCAACTACGAGGAAACGAAAGAACGGGGTGTTACAGGATCACACGGTGATGGAAGGTATCCTTATCGTCTTTACTACTGGTGTTAGGGTTATTTTCGATTCAGGTGCATTTCATTCTTTCGTATCATCAACATGTGCATTCAGTTTGGGTTTGAAACCTAAGAGACTTGCCTCGTCTATTATTTCTCTACACAACGATTGCCATATGGAGGATGATTTTTTTCTTATGGATATGGGCTACTATGATTTGATTTTGGGTATGGATTAGTTGTCAAAATATCGTGCCATCATAGATTGTTATGCTAAGAAGGTGACCGATTATCATTAGAATGAGACCCTCGTGTTTTATGGAGAAAGGTACGGGTTATGCCCAGAGATGTACACGTGTAGGCGAGAACAAAGAAATTACTTGGGTCGGTTGTGTAGCATAGTCTCTGATGAGTCTCCCAAGTTATCTCCTATTGTTATACCCGTTGTTAACGAGTTTCTCGATGTCTTTCCTGATGAATTGTCGGGGTTTACCACCCCACCGCGAGGTTAATTTCTTTATAGATCTTGCTCCAGGGGCTAAACCAGTTTCTATAGCTCCTTATCGCATGGCTTCTGCCAAGCTAAAGGAATTACGTACACAACTAGATGATCTTTTAGCCAAGGAATTCATTCATCCCAGTACCTCTCCATGGGGGGCCTCTGTTTTATTTGCCAAGAAGGTAGATGGTTCTTTTCATATGTGTGTCGACTATCATCAACTGAATCGTCTTACCATCAAGAACAAGTACCCACTTCCACGCATTGATGACCTGTTCGACCAGTTACAAGGTGCATCCTTTTTCTCAAAGATTGATCTTCAGTCTGGTTATCATCAGTTGAGGCTCAGAGAGGAAGATATTCCTAAAACTGCTTTTTGTACTTGTTATGGGCATTTTGAATTCTTGGTTATGCCATTTGGGTTAACCAATGCTCCGACAACTTTTATGGACTTGATGCAGAGAATCTTCTGGCTATATCTCGGTCAATTTGTTGAGGTTTTCATTGACGACATCCTTATATATTCACGCTCTAAGATAGAACACATTAACCATCTTAGAGTAGCATTGCAATTGCTTCGTGAGCACTAGATATATGCTAAGTTCTCTAAATGTGCTTTTTGGCAGCAGGAAGTGAAGTTCCTGGGCCATATTGTTAATAGATTCGGAGTTTATGTTGATTCGGCTAAGGTTGAAGCTGTGTCGTGTTGGAAGCAACCCATTAATGTTACCGAAATTGAAAGTTTCCTTGGACTAGCAGGTTATTATCGCCGTTTCATCCAAGATTTTTCAAAGATTGCCTCTTTTCTTACTCGTCTTACTCAAAAAGGAGTTCCGTTCATTTGGGATGAAGATTGTGAATATGCTTTCAATGAGATTAAGTGTCGTCTTATATCCGCTCCTGTACTCGCTTTAACACAAAGGGATTTAGGTTATGTCATTTACTGCGATGCATCTCGTTTGGGATTAGGTTGTGTGCTCATGCAGTCAGACCATGTCATTGCTTATGCATCAAGACAGCTTAAGATTCACGAAAAGAATTATCCGACGCATGACCTAGAATTGGCAGCAGTAGTATTCACTTTGAAGATATGGCGACACTATTTATATGGCAAGACATTCGAAATCTTTTCTGATCACAAAAGCTTAAAATACATCTTCACTTAGAAAGATCTGAATCTGAGACAACGTCGATGGATGGAATACTTGGAAGACTATAATTTCACTCTATAGTACCACCCAGGAAAGGCTAATGTGGTGGCAGATGCTTTGAGCAGAAAGTCTCAAGGCTCAATTTCCGCTTTGAGGTGCCGCGAATGGAGACTCCACCAAGAGTTGCAAAAGTATGACTTGGTAGTGGATCGGAGAGACAACATGGCATTCTTGTCTACAATTGTTGCCAAGCCAATAATGGTGAGTCGGATGATTAAAAGCCAGGGGCAAGATGAAGATCTAGTGTGGTGCCGTAACCGGATATTATCCAGCGAGTACATTGATGACATTAACATTGGGCACGATAGTGGCATAAGATATAAAGGGAAGTTAGTAGTACCCCAATACAATGTAGAGTTACAGCAAGCTGTGTTAGCAGATGTAATACCCCGTGTTCCTTTTTCCGCGTTGACCTTCCCTTAAGCCCAGTATGGCTTAATCTCCATCAGAGAGCGAGCATTGGAACCCGTGCCCTTCATACTCGACCAAATAGTTCTATTATATCATGTTAGTTATATTTAGTTTGAGGGAGTGATCGTTACGTTATTCGGGTGGTTCGGGTTGAAACCGAAGCGTAAATCGCGTGTTTCGACTTTTCGCAAGTTGTAGATTTCTGGCCAACTTTGAGAGGCCATAACTTCTTCATCCGATGTCCAAACGACTCTCCATTTTCGGCCACATCTTCATTTCTTTTCCCTCTACAACTTTCGTGTTTGGGCCGAGTCGAGATTCAGCCGTTTCAAGGTCCGTTTCGGGCTCAGAAAGTCATTTGTTGTTGCAGTGACTTCCATGATTGATCATGGCCGATCATGGAAGGCCATGATCGATCATGGTCCTCTAGAGGAACTCCAGAAGGGTTCATGATCGATCATGGGAGACCCATGATCGATCATGGTTCACCTGAATGTCGGTTTTGAGCGTTTTTAACCCGTTTTTGACCCATTTATCACCCAACACTCGTCATTTTCGAGCTAAACACTTCCACCACTCTCTAGAGAGTTCTAGAGAGAGAGGGAGGGAGATTCTTGTCATCTCTTCTTCCTCCTACAATATTGGAGTGCCGAATCGCTTCATCCTTCGCTATTCATCATCTTTCTCGCCTTCTTCCTCCATTGGAGCTCGTGTTGGAGCTAGGGTTTCGGCGAGATAGCTTCTACGCTTCCTCAACTCCTCGGTCTTGCTTCTCTAAGGTGGGAACACTAGTACTAAACCCTTGTTTTCAAATTATTATTCGTTGAATTAGAGTTTTGAACTCAAATTGGGGATTTTCATCATAAGTCCATATTGTTTGCATCTCATGGGGTTTGGGCAAGGTAAACCCTAGATTAGTGATGTATATGGATAGATTATTTCCTAGATATCATGAATCATCAGTTATTACCATGTTGTGAGCCTTATTCTCTTACCTACACGCTGTATCCTCACTATAGCTAAGGGAATGAACTAGGCTAGAGAGGATTTCGGGATTGGTGTTTGAATCATGATTGATTATGGATTATATATGGCATAGATATGCATGGATATGTATATAGTTAAGAGTGTTGAACTCTATTTATGGTTGTTGGACCAAGAACTCAGTATGGTAGAGCGAGATACCATAACATACGGGTTTAATGATTTGCATGGAGTGCGTGTTAGGCGTTAGCAACGAAGATATGGCCTAGATGCCATCTAGTGGTGTAGTATCTATTGTTGATAGGGCATGGGATGCCTTAACTGGAATTGTAAGTGGCTAAGAAGAGTTATACGTACACTAGTTGAACTAGAAGCACAATGACTGATGCTTAGTTGGGCTACGAGGTTTGGGAATTAACATAGAACGCTTATGGACGTAATTTGATACATATGACACATATGAGATGTAATATATATATTGATAATAAATCAATCGGCCGTATAATGGGAATTAATAATTTTCCGGATAATTGGATTGATAATAATGATGATGTGATGAATGATGAACGATAATCATGATGATGATTATGTGATTGTATATATATATGTTGATTAGCCATACGTGTGATGGATGATTGATGATTATACATTGTTGAATGAGGAATCGCTATATTCCTGTTGATGCGATCACACGTATGGGCTGGATATGATGATATACCGAGCACCGGGTAGCTCCCCGTGACTCGAAGGAGGGCCGCCTATTGCCGCCCATGGGTGAAAAGGCCTTAAACCGTGCACGGGGAAAATGAAGTCGGTGACTCCGCCGGTGGTTGTGTGTGCCCACAAAGGAGAGCCCACTCTAGGTATCTTGCTTTCCAACTGGACTATGTGTCCTTGGTTAGATGAGTTTTCCCGGCAAGCGGAGCAGGTCCCGTGTGCCACTACTTCCTACATGGTGAGTCCCCGGGAAGTAGTTGGGCTACTAATGGTCATCACCCACTAGGGTATCGCCTAGTGTAGTTTCTCCAGAGTGTCGATGTGGTTTGTATGCGGTGTTCTCCTCGTTAACTATTCGGGGTGTTGTCCCCGGGAAAGTGACCGTCGCGTGGGTTATCTTCGAATGACCTACTTGGAGAACTAAGTCCCTAAACCACTCCCCACCTGGAGGAGACATGGACAAGAACCTTGGATCCTTCGAGACTCGCTGGATTCTCTGTTCTAGGCCTGGACTGACCGCGGGGTGAAACTGAGGCATTATACTGGAGACGTGATACGAGAGTTGTTGTGAGATTGTGATTGTGTTGTGATTATTACTGTATCGTATCATGTCTCATATTGATTTGTATGTGTTGCCTTGGCTATGATGTAATTGATATAAAGACTTATGCGGACACATCTAACGGAACAAGATACGTAAAGAAATATCGAGCCTTTCATAATGCATTAATATATAAAGTGGAAAGAGATAATAATTATTGAACTTAAAAATGATGTAAGGGTATACGAACGCGTACGAATTATGGAGTAACGATCTAGATCATAATGCACATAATATACTCGTGATTGGAATGGAAATAGTAGTTAACGAGATAGCCTAATGAGAGTACACGTAATATAACGGTTTAGGCTAAAGATCTTGGAATGAAGCTTATCAGGTGGCCAAGTATAAGGTTCATAATGAATTATAAGTAAAGAGATAACGATGAATACTTGGCCTGTAGATACGCCTTATGGTGTAGGCGACATATAGCATAGAAGAGTGTGGAGTTACACTTGAGAATGGATAGTCCGTAGTATATCGAGCCTTAGGATGCTAGAGTTGTTATGAGGCGACTTTGGACTAGAAATCTCCTCGAGTTGTGGAATTCCTTGGGGTTTTATCTTATGGATGGCTAGAGGAGAGATTGGGTTGTTGGATATATGTATTCCAGGTAGCTAGGATAGAAGTCCTAGTGGGGTTGCATGCACTTGGGCTTGCATGGCATTGCATTGCATGTTTTCAAAGTATACATTAAAAGCAAAGTATTTTCTATATAAAACCTATATAGTTCCCACTGAGCCCGGATTTGGCTCATCCCGTTTTCTAACAGTTTTGCAGGCACAGTATCTCGGGTGGAGTATGGTGTACGTGTATAGAGGCCTCTGATGTCCACAGTCTGTGTCTAGTCCTTCTTCGAGAAAGGACTATGTTGTATAATCAATTTGATTTCCTTTTTATTGTAAACGGACTATGATTTGATAAACGATTTGTATCGTATATTTGTACAAATGGTTTTATATATGTGGAGTTGATTTATGTATGGTTTGATGTGATTCTATTTGTATGAAAAAGGATTTTAAATGTTACAAGTTGATTTATTACCCGAACTAACTCCACATGCCTTGGTTTTGTAAAATGAGCTTTTAAACAGGATCATGTTTTATTTGAGAAAAGTTTTTAAAAGTTATGATTTTTATATTTTAAACCCGCCGTCGCGCACGGCATCCGTGATTAACCGGGTCCCGGAGGTGAAAATCTCAGAACGGGATTCGGGGCGTCACAGCAGAGGCCCATAATTCAGAATTTTCGATTCATCCATGAGGAACCAAGATGTACCATGACTTGAAGAGAATGTATTGGTGGTCAGGAATGAAGAAGGATGTGGCAAACTTCGTCGCAAAGTGCCTCTCTTGTCAAAAGATCAAGATCGAACATCAGAAACCCTCAGGTCAATTACAGCCTTTGCCAATCCCAGAATGGAAATGGGAGAATATCACTATGGATTTTCCTATGGGTTTACCAAGAACTCAGTTTAAGAACGATGCAGTATGGGGTAGTAGTTGATAGATTAACCAAATCGGCTCATCTCCTTCCTATTCAAGAGAAGTTTCCCGTAGAGAGGTTGGCAAAGATTTAAATCAAGGAGATTGTGAGATTGCACAGTGTTCCGTTGTCAGTTGTATCATATAGAGATCCACGGTTTACATCAAAATTTTGGACAACTTTGCAAAGGAGTCCCACCTAGTTGGACTTCAGCACGGCATACCATCCGCAAACTGATGGACAATCTGAACAAACCATTAAGATATTGGAGGATATGTTGAGAGCCTGTGTTGGATTTTTGGGGAAATTGGGATGAGTATCTTCCGTTAGCCGAATGTGCTTATAATAATAGTTTCTAGTCAAGTATTGGCCAAAATGGTGCCGTTCGAGACCTTGTATGGTAGACTTTGTAGATCTCCGATATGTTGGCTAGAAGCGGGAGAATCAACACTCTTGGGACCACAGTTGGTTCAAGAGACTATGAAAATGATAAAGTTGATTAAACAAAGACTTCAGACCGCCCAAAGTCGTTAGAAATCGTGTGCTGATGTGAGGAGAAAACCCTTAGAATTTGAAGTTGATGATTATGTATTCCTAAAAGTGAAGCCCCGTTATAGTATCGTCCGTTTCAAGAACAATGGTAAATTGGCTCCTAGATACATCGGACCCTACAGAATCATTGAAAAGTTAGGGACTGTGGCTTACCGTTTAGAACTTCCTCCAGAACTCGAACGTATTCATAATGTGTTTCACGTATCCATGCTTCACTGGTATGTTCCTGACCCTTCTCATGTTTTACCGGTTGAGGATTTTGAGATTGATGTAAGCAATATGTATGAGACCTATCCGGTGAGGATTGAGGACCAAAAAGAGCAAAAGTTGAGGAATCGGGTCATCACCATGGCGAGGAGGAAGCCATTTAGAAGTTAGAATCGAAAATCCGTAGCAAGTATCATTTCCTTTTCACCTAAGGTAATCTTTCTTCCTGAACCATTGTTTCAATTTCAAGGTCGAAATTTCTTCTCCGTATTTTAAACTTTTGAAGATTTTAATTTAAAACCTTAAAATTTGTATTGAGCACTAACTTTTACCTCGATTACTTCTAGAACCCCGAATTAAGTTTCATAGTTTCGAATTAGTTAGTTTGGCCTTTTTTTTTTCGAGAACATTACATTTTGGTCCAAACTGCCAGTTTTTTTACAATTTGGTCCAAGCTTATGCATAGTTTTTTTTTACATTTTGGTCAACATCGTTTTTAACGAATTAACCAACTTTGACCATCTTCTTCACTCCTTTAAACACCATTACTGAAATTTTAGACCATATCACAAGCTAATATACTTCTAGAGAGAGGAAGGGTTATTCATGGGTAATTTCTAACTCAAATTCAAGGATTTTGACCCGAAATCTCTAATTTCACTAGCTTTTCGTGTGGCGAATCCAATTTCGGAGTTGGTTTTCTCATTCGGTTCCTGTAGGTGGTCTATTAGGAGCTATATACTTCTATCCAGAGGTCACTGTGGTGGGAACGTCCCTTCATTTCTTCATTATTTGCTTGAAAATTGTTGTATGAGTAGTAATACTAGATTTTCGGTTCTAAAATCTTACTTTTCCTTGCATGCATGAGATTTATACTTGATAAAAAAAATTCTGAGCATGTTGATAGTTATTATAAGAGTTGTTGATGATGAAATTAAGGGCTGGTCGTAGTGCATGTTGGTATTTATGGGTTATTTTAAGATTTTGGTATCGAAATAGCTAGAAACGCCGCTTGCATGTTTAATAATAGAATTTTCATTAAAATTTATCAAATTTCAGAATATTAATCATCTTAAAATCATATTTAAGTTTGAGGTTAAACATACTTGAGGCGTTTGATAAGGTTATTAGCAGTCTAGTATTACTTCTCTCACTAGTTTTTGCTAAATTGTAGAAATTGAGAAATTTTGACTAATACAAGTAATATTCATGGAAAATATGAAAATTTGGATCATGTTTTATTATTATTGATGGTTTTATTGTTGATCATTTTCGGTATAATGACATGATTATAAAAGAAAAGTACTATTCTACTAAACTTTAATGTTAAAGGGGCAAATTTTGTAATTAATCAAAGAATTGTACTATAGGTAAACTTTATAATTATTTAAGCATGTGATAACATATTATCTAGTGGGTAACATCATTAAGATCACACGGGATACACTTGTTGATTTTATAAATATTTCCCTGAGCACAACTACTACCCAGTGGTTTGTTGATTATATTGAGATTGTTGGAACCGGATAAGCACCGGTATAGAAATGCTTGAGTTATGTTATTGCATAGACCCATGGTAAAGATAGGGTGCCAAAAATATGGTTACTAGTGCACAGGCCCACGGTATATGAGCGTATTATTCCGTCTAGTACCGGTATTAGGTCGAGGAGGAGGAGGAGGTGGATGGACGTTTTTGCAGTTACCGTGTATGTTACAAGTGGATAATGATTGACATATATTACGGTGAAATAATCGGATTTTCCTTATTAATTAATGGAATCTTGAAAATTCTTGTTAATGAATTCAAGGTAAATCGAATTTCTTATATTGTGATATGTCCATGCGTTGCATTTCCCTTTCCCTATAATTCCCCCTGGGCCAGTCGTGGCTCATTCCCTCATTTTTCTTTTAGGTCCGAGTTCCTCTTAGGGTGTTCTCTGATGCCTCTATGGATTTAGTTGTCATTTTATCTTAATTTGTGGTACTTGTAATATTGAATTTAGTTTGGGTACTTTGTGCTACCTATGGATGTATTAATTCGTATTACTGTCAGACTTGGATTTGTGTTTAGATTTTAGCCTATCGAAATGTTATGCTTGAATTGTTGTATTAGACTATTTCATATTTGGATTGAAATCCAGTTGAAAAGTTCTATGTAATTGCTATGTTTGTCAACAGGATGGCTTTTTTCTCGCATTACGAATACTTCATGCCGAATTTTTATTGGATTTCTCTACCTTTGATTAAATCATCGATTGTATACTTTTATTTATCTACTGTTAATTAAATGCAGCATCCATTAACACCTGCTTAATTAGGCGGGTTGTTACAATTTCACAATCAACCATTTAATAAAAATACTCCTCAACCTATACACTTTATCAAAGTCTATGTAAGTATACGATTATAAAACAGTCCCAAATCCTTTTAAATAAATACAAATGTCTGAAAATGTAATTTAAAAGCCTCAATGGCATTGTCCTTGTATTAAGGACTACAAAGTAGTTCGCAGTCATCAGAGCTTCTATAAACGTACCATGCGTACCACCCTCGAGCAGGGACCTACAAAACTGTTGAGAAGGAAGGAATGAGCCAAATCTGGGCTCAGTGGGAACTAGAGGGTTAATACAGAAAATAAGGTTTTCCACATGAAAGCATAGGTATCTTATATATATAAGGAAAATAGGTAGGTTGCTTAGTACAATTATATGGAAACTTTACTACGCAATTTATTCCAAATCTCACTAAACCTTCTATTCTAAATATGGGAAACTATTCTTCTTTAATAATCATTTTCGTGTCTAGATCTCATCATATAGCATTCTACATTGCAAGCATTCTAAGGGTTCACACGCTATAAGAATCACTCAATTCTCTGTTACTCAACTACGTGTGAGAGGTATACACCTCTTATGCCAAGTATTCCTAGTTATCACTTTGTTAACAGTACATTATGAATTACATACTTGGCCAACTACTAAACATTACTACTAGGCCGTCTAGCTTAAGTGTTACAGTAAGATATTCCTCCTGTATAGCTATTCGTATACTATGTTGGCCACTTAGGTTATTAGTATTTAACGTTCACTATAATCTGGTAGACTAATCTCACTATAAATATATTTATAAATATATAAATATAAATATATATAAATATATATATACAGGAGGAAATATATAGAACAATATAAAATACAACACAACAATATATATACCATAACCACTGCCACATCCATCATTGTGGCGTATTAGTATCAATCTAGCCAATGTCTCTCAAAAGCCCTCACAGCCTCGACCATCACAATAATAATAATCACAATCATCCAAGCGTTCATCTAGTCTGCATTACGTGGCCTTTCACTCACAAAGCAGCAGGGCCTCTCATTCGTTTCCGTGCAATGTTTCAGGTCTTTCGCCAAGAGGCACTCTGTCCCAACTTAAGGTCTCAATCGTTAAAGACCAACCCGGGAGCTTACATGAACTATGTCATCTCATCATTACATCACACACACATACATATATGTAGCATATCAATACACAATCATTACAAATCATTCATCTCTCACAATGAATGTATATGTATATATATATCAATCCCGTATAGATATGTACATATAACATCCTAGTACACAGCTGGCCATTTGCATCAATACCATATGCATCAATACCATATATGGAAATATATATTTAATCATACATTAATCGTATTGTTTCATTAATCTCATAGTCGAGTTATAAACGTGTTCTACAATCATTTGTCGAATTGTATATACGTACAATCCCCCGCCATCTATATGTTTAATAGGTTTATCACTATATAATTAATCAAGTGTCGCGGCCAACCAGTTTATCATGTGTCATATCACGCGTCGCCTCTGAAGGCTTGTTGCTATAAGTCTACTTAGGTAGTACAGCCTATAGACTTACTATTATTAAGATAGACATCATGGAAAGTTATATGTTGTATACTATACCCATTAATACTACATTATAGCCTTCAAGTCATATAATCTAGGCAATCATTGATTTTATGGATTATCGCTTAGTCGGTATATCTACAGCTCCCCAACCGTAGGCGTACTTGCAACTAAGGCAACCCAAGTCATCTAAGGTACTTTTCATGACATTACTAAAGAGTAATTGGACTGCAATATCATCATAGCTAACTACCATGCCTCACACTAGATACTAAACCCATTTACCATAGTGTACTGACCTACTCTAAAAGTTCGTAATGTAAGTACATCTCATAAGGCCCTACCAAAGTATCTCATTGTAAAAATGTATATATCTAGGTCCTATAACTTATAATTCACCATTTATTAAGCCAAAATCTCCCAAAACCTCCAATTTCCCAAATTCCCTAGTTTACACGCTTCGCCTCCAAGTGGGTTCGTTAGAAAACTCAACATATACATGTCAATCATGTAAGTCATTGATAAAAAATGTTATTGGGGTAATAATTTCTCATTATACATTATTAATTTGGAACGAATCTAGCCCAATTGCATCTAGTTATCAAAACCTAAGGTTTCATAAAAAAAATCCCATTTGGCCATGTAAATCTTTGATACAACAAGTAATATGTAAGAAAATAGGTTTAGTAGAGTTGTTCCCACCTTATAAATGCCGAATCCTCAAGCTATTGTGCGCTAGATCAAGCCGTGGTCGTGTAATCGCAAAACCCCCAATTTTCGCTCAAAGCCCTAGCAATGGAGGTGGAGCTTGGAGAAGAAGATGAATAGTCATGATTTGATGTTGTTTAGGCGTGGTGAAGATGCGTGTTCAAGGGCACCTCGAAGCCCTTTCAATTTTGTCACTTTCTATCTCTAAGCTCTCTAATGGAGGTGTTGAAAATGAAGAAGAAGAATTGAATGTTTGTATATATATATATCTATTGCTCTAACTCTCGCAAGTACTGTTCACGCGTAAGGGAGTTGCAGCGCTAAACTTTGGATGGTCCTAACTTCTTGCTCGATAGTCCGATTGAGGTGATCTTTATGTCCATGAAAAGCTTATTCGGAGCTATACAACTTCCTAGAAGGAAGTGTCAACAAATTCTGGATAGATAATTTCCAAAAATTCGACGAAGTCAGGGTGTAGTTACCGAATGAACAACTGATAGCGATTGACCTTTTTCGCGCTCAATGTTGACCTAGTAAAAATCCGAATTTGCCTTCGACGAAAACACGAAAGTTGTCAATTCCATAAAAATCTAGGGTACATCGTGGACGAAAACTCAATCAGACAAGGAATGAAGGAGTTACGCTTCCTCTAAATTAACCAAAAATTATGCAGTCAGGTAAATTTATAACTTACAATCTACATCCCGATTTCAACTCAAATAACCCGAAATGACTTACGGACATTCTAACAAGATTAAATACACTAATATGACTTATCAGAAGTCTCTGCATCCTTTTGCTCCTTTCAGAACAGTATTTCACTATTCGGAGCTCGAAATCGCTTTACTCGCGATTTTTGAACGCGCTAGTGACGCGAACCCGGATCGTCTTTCCTAGCCAGGCTAATGGATCCTCAACCCTTGAACTACAAACGTAGCAAGAACCTTGGAATACGTCGAAAGATGGAAGGCGGAAACCTCAACCCAACGCTTAAAGAAGCGCGAACCTCGGTATAATGAATGACGCCACAATCTAGTGTGATTTATAGATTGATAAGTCAAGAACAATTGAATTTACTCAATTCAACATGTTCAACATGCTCTTAAAGAACACAAAGAGAAAGCTCTCAATTTAATTAATCATCAAAACTTAATATTAAAACAATAATGTGCCTCCTTTAAATAGGAGTAAACAAAGCCTTAGAATCCTAATTCAAAAAGGAAACTAATTCCTACTTAGAAAAGGAAAATAATAACACCTAGAATATTCCTAATGCAACAAGGAAATTAATAATAAAAATAATATGGAAACTATTCAAAAAGGAAAATAATAACCTAATTCCTAATTGAATAATGAGACTCAAGAAGCCATATTAATTTAAGAACAACTTAAATTAATATCTTCTAGATTATTCCAATGGGCCACCTTGCCGTTCTACCCTCTTGAACTTCCACGCCCAATCTTTAGGAATCCCATGGAATGCATGATCATCGTTTAAGCTTCTTGAATCGAACATGTGAAATTCTATGAAATTCCTTTTGAATTTCCATGCCCTATCCTTGTAATTCAGCATGTGTGGATCATCATTTAGAATGCCATGAACCACCATGGTTGAATAGAAACTGGAGCTAGACCGGATCATATCAGCTAGGCTTGCGATTTAGGAATGGGGTGTTACATATAATACTTGGTAAGTCCAAGTGTTGAACCATAAGGATAGTCCGAAAGACAATGTGGTGATTACGAGTCCAAGGCTTTGTTAAGAGAATTTGATTGGTTGATTTTATAGTATTGCAGCAAAATTTAAAGTGATGTAACAATAGATGAGAAAAGGCTAAGGTATTATTAAATTCATTTGTTTCGTAAAGTTATGTAGAAGCAACCTCATTCAAATTTTTCAATGCAATTCCTAATTGTTTAGTATTTTACCCTTTTCTAAGCAAAATGGTGTAAAGTAAAAACAGCCTATTCCCATATAAATGCCATATAAAGAAAAGGTGTAAGCAAAACTCAACACAGCTGTATCTCTCCTTTTTATCTTGTAACAAAGGCTGTGAAGCTAGTGCAACTCACTCCTATATAATGTTCAACCATCATACAAACTTGAGATACACCAAAAGAAAATGCATAAATTTAAACTAGGCACTTTGAGAACTCATTGTTTGATGGAGGCAAGACTGTTGTGCAAAATGAAGACAATTCAAAGGCCATCCAAGTTCCAACAGGCCCAATTACAAGGTCGCGGGCTAAGAAGTTAAAGGCTGAGCTTAATGGATTAATTCAAGCTATTTGGGCTCAAGAAGAAGGCACAATCAAGCCCATTGGAGGGGAAAAACGTGGAGCACAAAATGGAGGCTGGGTTACACTTATTCAAGCCCAATTGGAGTGAGAAGACTATGTCTATGCGGCCCAAGAAGTGGAGTCAAGCCAGCCCACTCGTTTTTATTTATTATTTATTTATTATTGTTATTTCGTCTTAAAAACTAGTTCTTGTTTGATTAGGATTTGTTTGAGGATTCCTTATTGGATTGGTTTCTTGTGGCCTAAGTTTTCTTCTCCCTATTTAAAGGGGGATTCATTGTTTTATTTTATTATCTAAGACTTTATTCATAATAAGATTGAGTGATTTAATCCTCTTTGGTTCTTCACGAACTACTTGAACTTATCGGTTTGTCCGTGGCGTTCACCCGACTTATCAATCGGTATTCCGCACCCGGTTGTGGCGTCTTCGATTTCCATCCTAATCTGATTGTAGAAACGATCCAGGTTCTTAATTTGCTACGGTTTTCGTGTGTGTCTGTGTCAAGGTTCGCACAACCAATTTGTTGTGTTTGCGGGTTTTGAGCGATATCACCGTAGGTCGTATCATTGTTAGTTTGCCCTAGGCAATTGACTTGATTATGAAAATGGCCAACTATAAAGAGTTTTGCTTAATAAATCATAACATTTCATTTGTCTAAGATTGGGAGGTCTAGGTGGAAGTTAAACCATCCTATTTAGACAAATTTGATAAATACAAATTGAATCCTTAGAATGATTAATGAAGTTGTTTATGACATAAATTTAAAAGATCATATTTAGCAACACTTTAACTAAGAAGATGATGAATCTCAAAATCACATAAAGTGTAGAAAGCATTTAACATATCATTAAAGTATTCAAGGATTGGAATCTCAAATTTATGATGTTTCCATGAATATTGAAAGACTCTAATCATGCTTGGCAATGAAAAGTATCTCATTCGTAGAAGGAATGGACATAGGCTAGTAAGAAATACACAAATGTATCATCTCCTCATTAATTCTGGAGATCTATGTACACAAGGCATACAAAGTCAAATCATCATATGAAAATTATCTTACTAGCTTATGAATGGGTGATTAAATGGAGAAGATGAAGGATTCAACATGTATTTAACAATACTAACAATGGAATGAGAATTGAACTTACATGATTAATGCATTGCAAACTTCATCTTTTAGCCTTCGTAAAGAAATTTACTCAATATATGTTGAGACAAGAATTATAGAAGTGAACCCCATTTCTCTCCCTAAACACTATTACAAGCTCTATATAAATTGAGAGATGAGAAGTAATAAAAGATATCCTCTCCAACACAACAAAGAAGACTATAAATAGAAGTGTTGTGTTGTCTACTTCCCATCTCTCCACTAAGAACCAAAAAATAGACAATGTTTTTTTTATTATTTTTCATGGATAAATCCACAATCTTGGATGCCTTTTGTCCCATGGAAAATTCTATTATTTTAGATGCCTTTTGTCTTATGAAAAATTCCACTATCTTAAGATACCTTTTGTGCCATGGAAAATTCAACTATCTTAAGTTGCCTTTTCTCTCATCGTAAATTCCACTATCTTAAGATGCCTTTTGTGCCATGAAAAATTCCCACTATCATGGATTCCTTTTGTCCCATGGAAAATTCAACTATCTTAAGATGCCTTTTGTCCATGAAAAATTCCACTATCTTGAGATCTAAAGACACCAAAATAAACACAAAATGTGCCTTTCCAAGCAATGTTAAATACAAAAGTGTTACGAGACTAATCACAAAATAAGTTGACAATCCGAGTAGTTTTAGAGAGATAAACGAATCAACAACTCCAAAAATGAGCGTATGAATGGCAATATTATGCGTTTATCAATGATAACTTTTTGACATTTGTTAGATTTAGTTGTAATTATTCGATTTAGATGTAAAATATTTTTTTTGGACATTTTGGACTGTTAAAGGCTGTAATAATTATTTATATGTCTGGGACTGCCCAGAGTAAGTGTTACAAAAAATGTAAAAGGGAAACTGGACAAAATAGAGATTGCATATTTGAAAAAAAAGAGGGGGGAGCATTTGAAGACTTTATTTTAGGTCAGTAGGACTCTCGGGGATGACTGAAATTTAGGAGAAATTTCCCCCTGATCGACTCAACCAAATCATCACCCTCCTTGCAGGAGGTACATTTTTTATCACTCGCGAATCTCCTGTCAGCGAGTCGATTCCTATATGCTCTAATTACTATATGTTTATTTTTAGCACATTTATTTTGAATGGTGAATAATGAATAATTGGACCTAAAGCCTAGCCCGGCTATTGAAACGAGTTGGGATTTCATCACCCACTCACTCGCATATCCATTTGTTTGTGATCCTAAGCGATCATTAATTAAAATCAACTCACTAACAAGCCAAATAGGATTCAGTGTTCATATGACCTCTAAAGGAAATAAGCGATTGGTAGCCACTCTAGTGAGCTCTTCCAAGCCTATAGTAGATTGACTAGTTAGTTTTTAAGTGGTGCCTCTGTGACCCTCCAATGTATTAGTCCTTCGGCCATAATTTTGGAGAATTTAATCGGTAAGCTTCTAAAAAAAATTATTGTTCGTTTTGATCAAATTTGGACAAGAGTAGGAGCACAAAATTTTCAATAAGGTGGTGTCAAAAAGCTCGCGCTTTCCCACCTGCGTATAATTAAAATCGACTTCTCTTTCACTAAATTGAATATAGGAATTGGTTATATGCTATCTTGAAATTATTTCCTTCATTAGTGTACGTCAACCAATTAGGATTATAGTCATTTTGTGTCCTATTTTTTAGCCACCCATATATTCTTTTTGGAGAGTCAAATTTCACAATATTTATCACATGCGATGTGAAAGTCCAAAATGCTACTAAACCGATCACGTAGCAATTCAACTCTTCAATCACGAGATACAGATATATGTGATCTTATAGTAGACCTCACCCCATTTTCCATAGACTCGAGTCCAAGTTCACCTACATCTCCCATTGTTCAAATGCCCCATCCGAAAATGGCAGAAGAATGTGCATTTAAGGACTACTTTGCTCTTATCAATGCAAATCCTCCATCTTGTATTGTCCTCATGGCTACTACCGCAATTCATTTTGAAATTCGTCTGATGACGATTTCAATGTTACCCACTTTTCATGGCTTAGACCGAGAGAGTCCATACCCTCATTTGGAAAAATTTATCAATGTTTTTGCAACCTTTAGGAACCAAAATCTAGATGATGAGAATGTTTGGTTAAGGTTGTTCCCTCTCTCCCTTCATGACAAAGCTTCTTTGTGGCTTAATTATTTTCCACAAGATTCAATTCGCTTATGGGAGCAATTAGCCAAAAAGTTCATGTCTAAATTCTACCCAATAAATCGGACAAATGAAATGCTAACCATCCATAATTTTTGTCAAAAAGACAATGAACAATTTTATGAAGCGCGGGATAGATTTCAGGATTTCATTATCAAATGCCCTTATCACGGCACTGATAAAGGTTGCCTAGTCCAATGTTTTTGTAATGGTCTTAGTCCTACTTCTTGTAACATGATAGAGTCCATGCATAAGGGAAAGTTCATGCACCTCACTCCCATTAAAGCCTACAATTTTTTAACTGAACTAGGAGAAGATTCACAATAGTGGGATGCTTTTAATGAATTTCCTAGGTCTGACCCAAGCCTTAGAACTGGTGGTAGGTATAAAATCAAGAGTGACCCAGAGTTAAAGAACTTAATGCAAGGTTTTACATGCTTTGACCAAAACAGTTGAGGCTTTGGCCTGTTTAATGCAAAAACAAATTGTTGAGCCTACTCCAGTCATGCGTGTCTATAATGAGCCCAACACATTTCCGTGCGCTATATGTTTTAGTTTAAACCATACCGCTCACTCATGCCCAAACTTCTTTCCTGAACCTGAGCCAATTATGGAACAAGCCTTTGAGTTCAACAACTTTAGGTAACCCAATCCGAATAGTTTCAACAAGACATACAATTCTGAGTGGAGAAACCATCCTAACTTCTCTTGGAAGCAAGATCAGTTTTCCAATCCGCAATATTCACAACCTCAAATTAGGGATCCTCCAAGTTTCCAATCCCAAGCTAGGCAGAACCTCAACTAGTTTCCAAATGATCGCCATCGTTTTTTACATGAAATTGGAAATCGTTCGGGAAATCAATAGATTGTCCATTCATCTAGTCAATCTTATGTTGCAGCTTCTCACGCAGCAACAACATAGTCTTAATACCCATACACAAAGAACCTCTCAAGTAATCCAACAAATGTAACAACAGTTTAGTCAATTGACTACTGAGAGAGACAAGGGTAGATTCCTTAGTCAACCAATTGCTAATCCAAAAGGCAATAGAAAAGAGCCTGTGTATGAGGTTAGTTCCTTCTCTGGTCAAGACCAATTTCAAGGTGAGTTGATGTCTGTCACCACCTTAAGATCGGGACAAAAAATTGATAATCATGTTGAAATGCCTAATGATTCCATTGAGGATGATACATCTATGATTCCCAAATTCCATCCTAAAGAACCAAAAGTTGTGGTCTAGGATATAAATTTGTCGAAAGAGGCTCCCAAAGTTCCACTCAAGAAAAAAGAAGGGACTCAAACTAAGGAAACAATTTATGTGCCTCGGGCACCCTTTCCTGATAAGTTAGCATTGACCAACAAAGCACAACACTTTGATGAGATCAAGGAAGTGTTCCAAAATGTTCATATTAACATTATATTCCTTACTGCCATCAAGCAAATCCCTTCGTATGCCATGTTCTTAAAAGACTTGTGTACTATCAAGCAAAGGACTAATGTCCTACGCAATGCTTTCATAGCCAAACAGGCTACATCTATCATTCAGGAAAAAACTGTTGTCAAGTTCAAAGATCCTGGTCTTCCTACAATCCCAGGCAAGTTAGGTAACAAGTATTCAACTCACATGCTACTTGATTTAGGAGCCACTGTGAATTTGTTACCATATTAGCTCTACCAAGAGTTGGGCTTACAAGATATGAAGCCCACTTGAGTCACTCTATAATTGGCAGATTGTTCTGTCAAAGTCTCCCGAGGAATTATTGTGGATGTTTCGGTTAAGGTGTTTGACTTCTATTACCCAATTGATTTTATAGTTTTAGACACCCAGCCCTCTGATGAAAACTCCATCCCGATTATTTTGGGACATCCTTTTCTAGCCACTACAAAAGCACCCATTAACTGTAATGTCCATGACTCTTACTTTTAAAAATTTGACAATGGAAGTCAATATTTTTTAACTCATGAAACAACCATCTGTTGTTAAAATGCTAGAAGAAATGTGTATTATCGAGAGACTAGTTCAAAAAATGGTGGACCATTCTTATCTTGATGACCCTATCCAACAATGTCTGAATTTCCTTCAATCAGATTTTGATTTAGATGATGCCATAGATGGTGTCAATTCTTTATTAGACTCTACCACTTCGATAGACATTGATAAATGGATCACCGAGAATGAAGCTTGGACGTATTGCTTTGAATCTCTTCATCCTGAACCAATTCTTGGTATAAATATTGGCACCAACAGTGTAGCTAAATCTGATTATGAGTCCATGCTTGTAACAATACCTAAAACTGAGTTCACCAATGTTCAAGATTCACAAAAAAGTTTGGACCTAAAGCCATTTCCTTTTGAGTTAAAATATGTCCATTCAGGTTCAAATCAAACTCATCCAGTCATCATTGCCTCTGGCATGACTTCCAAGCAAGAAGAAAATCTAGTCGATGTTCTAAGAAAGCACAAATCCACCTTAGGTTGGAACATATCCGACCTTAGAGGTATCAGTTGAACTATTTGTAGTCATTGCATCCATCTAGAAGATGGTGCAAAAACTTCTCGTGAGCCACAACGTTGATTAAACCCATTCATGAAAGAGGTTATTTGTTCAGAAGTCCTTAAGTTACTTGATGTAAGTATATACCTACCCTATCTTTAACAGCCAATGGGTCAGCCCCATTCATGTTGCTCCAAAGAAATCTGGCATCATTGCTGTAAAAAACAATCATAATGAGCTAGTCCCAACCAGAATCTCAAGTGGATGGCGTGTCTGTCTGTATTGATTACTGAAAGCTAAACAATGTCACAAGGAAGGATCATTTTCCTCTTTCTTTCATAGACTAATTGCTTGAGCGACTTGCTGGACATTATTTTTATTGTTTCCTAGATGGCTGTTATGGATACAATCAAATTCCCATCGCTCATGAAGACCACGAAAAAACTACCTTCACATGTCCATGTGGCACATTTTCCTATTCGCGCCTGACTTTTGACTTGTGCAATACACCTACGACTTTTCAAAGGTATATGATGAGAATTGTTAGTGACATGGTGGAACGATTCTTAGAGGTCTTTATTGATGATTTCTCTGTGTATGGCTCATCCTTTGATCAATGCCTATCTCATCTGACCATGGTGTTAGAACGATTTCAAGAAAAGAACTTAGTCCTTCATTGGGAAAAATGTCATTTCATGGTAAAAAAAGGTATTGTTTTAATCTCCTCTTTACCAGCTCCTAGGTCAATTGAGGGCCTCCGTTCTTTTCTAGGGCATGCCGAATTCTATTGTTGATTTATCAAGAATTTTTCTAAGAAAGCCCGACCTTTAACCAACCTTCTTTCGAAAGATGTGCCTTTTGTCTTCGATGAAGCTTGTGTCACTACTTTTGACAGTCTTAAATCTGAGTTGATCTCGGCTCTGATTATTCGACCTCCTGATTAGGATCTCTCAATTGAAATCATGTGTGATGCATCTGATTATGCCACTGGGGCTGTTTTGGGCCAGAGAGTTAATAAACGTCCTTATGTGATTTATTATGCTAGCAAAACTCTCAATCCAGCCCAACTCAATCACACGACAACTGAGAATAAATTGTTAGCGGTCGTCTTTGCCCTCAACAAGTTTTGTGCATATCTTCTTGGATCTCCAGTCACTGTGTACTATAATCATTCAGCATTAAGGTGCCTTATAAGCAAAAAAGATGCCAAATCTGGCCTCATCCATTGGATCCTCTTGCTCCAAGAATTTAACTTGGCAATCAAAGATAAAAAAGGTACTAAGAATATGGTCGCTGACCACCTGTCTAGACTCACTGTTGTGTCTAAAAATGACCATTTGCCTATATCCGAGTCATTCCCTGATGAGCAACTTTTTGCTATTTCTCAGTCACCATGGTTTGCTGATATTGTCAACTTTCTTGTCATAAACCAAATTCCCATTCATTGGATAAAGGAAGACAAGTCCAAATTCATGTCCATGGTCAAATACTACTCATGGGATGATCCTTTTCTCTTCAAGTATTGCCCCGATCAAATTATTTGTAAATGTGTCCCTGAGTTTGAGCAAAATAAGATCCTTTCCTTCTGCCATAACCATGCATGTGGCGGCCATTTTAGCTCGAAGAAAACAGCTGCAAAAGTTTTGCAAAGAGGATTTTATTGGCCCACCCTTTTTTGCTAGGCTCATGAATATCGTAAAACATGTCCAAATTGTTAACAATTAAGACGACTATCTCAGAGGCATATGATGCCTCTCACTCCCATCTTAATCGTTGAGATCTTCGATGTTTGGGGTATCAACTTTATGGGCCCATTTTCCCCATCTCATGGTTTTAAATATATCCTTATGGCAATCGACTATGTCTCCATGTGAATAGAAGGAATACCCTGTTACACAAATGATCATCGAGTTGTTGTGAGATTCCTGAAAGAATGAGTTTGATACTCCAAGAGCCATCATCAGTGATAACGATACATATTTTTGTAACTGTATCTTTGAGAATCTCGTTAAGAAGTATGGCATATCCTATAAAATTTCTTTGGCATACCATCCACAAACCAGTGGTCAGGTAGAAGTTTCGAATCATTAGATTAAGTAAATTCTTGAAAAAAATAGTCAATCCACGTAGGAAAGATTGGTCTTTGCGACTCCCGGATGCTCTTTAGGCATACATACATGATCGTTTGATATTGCGTATAGATTGAACAAAAAAACTTTTGCTAAAACCCTATAAGAATAAAGGGATATCACCTTTTTGGATCATGTAGAGGATCCATATGAGGAGACTAGGGTTTGAAAGCATAAGATTGCGATTTTGGTCAGATTTTTTAATTCTCGTCGGGCTGTGAAAATAGATTATTTTCGACACCAAAACGACTTCTAATCGTCCTGATTTTTCATGCAATAAATGTAACTTTGCGTTTTAAACGACATATCCAAAAATCAACCCGATCCAACGATGCAATCAAAAGTTACGATTGATTTACGATTGCAGTGCCGAAAACCTAAAGATTTTCTATCGTATTCGTTCTGCCATCAAATCTTGCATCGAGTGTCACCAAGATTTTCTCCTTTCTTAATAGAACAAATCCTAACTCATGAGAATTATTGTTATATTGAGAAGAGACAAGGCTGGCGTATATATAAGGCTACGATAGGGAGCTTGAGGAGAAATAAGTGTTTGGGTTTACTATTGAAAGTTGGAATCCTAATTCCATTATGAATTAGTTCCTTCCATAAATTATAATTCACACCACTAAAGAATTATAATTGCACTCCCGTCCTTATCTCAAAATTATATTTTGAGCTCCTTATTATTAAATACTTACTATTCTCCCCACGTTAAGATTACAGATAACCGTCATTTAAATTAAATTACTGACAATTATATTTAAATGACTTCTTAATCCTTGATCCTACCATTTAACTTATTTGATATGTCGGATTAACATAATCCACCTGCAGGGTTTGATATGATCAAAACTTATAAGCTTCTCAAGGGGCTATCATCAATCCCTATATAGGGACGTGGATTCCGTCAATTATTAATATTCATCATACATATAGTGTCATCATCCAACTCACAAAGATTATTAATCCATAAATGAATCTCAGTCTTAATGAGTCAAAACAGCAAACACTACATATATATGTCTATTAATTATTTCAAGATTAAGAGCATAAGTAATCATAATAACCATGGGATTTTAAATTGTTTTATATAGTCAGTATAAAAACAATTAACTCAAATTGGTCCTATTCAATACACACAAAGTGTACTAGTAGAACGAGTTAAAACTATTCCGTTTCCTGTAGTTAAGATAAACTACTAAAACTTGTACTACAATCCTACCGATGGGTGTCCAATTCCATCTAAGACTGTGAACCATTAAACTTATATTTCACAAGAACTGATGATATGATCTTTTGTATGTAAGCTATACTCTACACACCAAATCATCTACTATATAGAATAAAAGACACACATGCACAATATTTAAATAAATAATATAATGCAACTATTACCCATAAAGATTTTCATTAAAATAGCAGAACCAAGTTTATAACATATCCAAACCAACAAGAAAATTATGACTTTTAGTATATTACTCTAACAATCTCCCACTTATACTCAAAGCCATGCAACTATGCATCTCACTCCTATTCGCTCAACGTGAACATATGTTTTTCCTTCTTATGAATCCTCAGCTCTTTTGAGTTCGCAACCGTTTCACTATTATCAAAATAAAGTGAAATGGCTTATAGCACCGAACGTGCCACATCTAGATTCATATGGAAGTTCCTGAGCCAAACTGCCTCCTTAGCTGCTTCTAAAGCAGCCACATATTCAACTTTCATGGTGGAGTCAGCAATGCATGACTGCTTGATACTCCTCCAACCATATGCTCACTAAAGATAATATTCACATATCGCTTCCAATAAGTAAGATATTATCCACATACAATACCTAGAATACCACTGCGCTTCGGCTGCGCCTTTTGTACACATAAAGTTTATTTGTTATTTACACTTCATGAATCACAAGCACTAAGCAAGACCATACACACAGGAAGACCAAACTATCCAAGTCACATTAGTTGAGTGTTTATACACTGCCCTTAAAGCAATTAGCCCTCAATTTTTATTAATTTTCACAGGGGAAATGCTTAATAGGATTCAACAAAGCTTTCTTTTTACACTCTAAGGAGAAAATGTAAAAGATAATTATTTTAAATAGGATCACGGTTGTATATATATATATAGCAAAAGTAAACAATTTTTCAGTTTTAAGTTGACAATTTTATTTTATTTTTAATTTTAAAAACTGAAAATTGTTCATTCAATTTTCAAAAACAAAAACTATAAATTCAAAATTTAAACATTAGAACTGAATAGATTGTATCCAACCCATCAAACTACTTGACTTTTAATTAAATCAAACATATGGGTCTTATTATATAATTAAACTACGCCACAAGGTCCAATCCAACGTAATGAAACTGTATGGTATTAGCGTGAGATAGTAAATTTTGTTAGTTGGATAACAAAGATGGAACTTAGAAAATAAATATAGCCCTGTTCACAGACCTCCAGTTCACTTTAATTAGAGTCAATTTTCCCAATGTTAACAACAAAATTAGCAAATTTAAATCAAAACAAAAAATATCACAAAAAGGGGGGAAACTGTATGTTTAAGATGGGTCTGAAATTAAGAAATTACCTGAGGAAAGGGTTGAATATGAGAGATTAGTAATAACAAGATGCAAATAGATCGAGGAGCCAACGGTGGTGGAGAACCGTTGTGTAAGAATTTGAGAGAATGATTGAAGGATTTGATCTAGAGCGAAAACGACTAAAATACTAGAGCCAGCGTATTCGACGGCTTGAAGAGGGAAGAAGGAGTATAGCGAATACTCGTTTTGTTGGAACTCTCGATTTGATCTTGAAAGAGGGGAAGGGATATCTCAATATGTCGAATCCTTCTCTCCTGCCATCGATCGTCCAAAAGGTCGTCTCGTCAATTCAATCGGTGGAGAACTGGTGTGGAAGGTGAACTGCCGTGGGTCATTGGTGGTGGGGTTTGAGAAAAGGGATTGAGGGGTTTGGAGAAGAGAACGTATGAATGATTTAGGGGGTTCTCTAAAACTTTATTATACCATTTAGGTTAAAACTAACAAAACTACGTAGTTTTGTTAGGTTATTTTTTAGGGAACGCGGAAATATTTTGGGCGGGATTTAAGCCGCCAAAAAAATAAATTTATTTGGCACAGTTAACACTTGGTCGTCCCATATACTATCATTTGGCACCCTAAAAAGCGGCCGTTCCTTATAGTTTGGTCCCAAAAAATCATTTTTTTTGTAGTGATCCCCGATCCCTACCTTGCCGATCTAGGTTTGATTTACGATTTTTAGAACATTGGTTAATATGATTGCATTTGTATGCAAGTGTAGGCAAACTTAAAACAACCATCATTAGAGATTTTGGGTATTTTGAAGATTCTCTCTAAAGAGAAAAAGGGCACAATCCACATTGTATGTTATGTGGAATGGGTGGTGTGGGTAATAAAACATTGGTATGAGGAACTCTCTAATTTGTAAGAAGCTTGCCTATTTGTTTTGGCATGTGATTACGTGCATTGGAGGCACATATGTCTGCTTTATGAACGCGCAATGAGAAGGGATATTCCTATTATCTTTTTCAAGACCGGTATCTTGAAAAACATTCATGTACTACGGGTTTTTAGCGCTCTTGTCCTGTTTCTTCATCAGCAAGGGATAGAGAAAAGGAAAATGATGCTTTGAAAGATAAACAAGTGACTAATGCAGGGGAGAAGCGGGTGAGGCAAATAAAAAGGTTGATAGTCAGGAAGGCAAAATTGATGAACTTCTAAAAAATTTAGAAATCTTGACGAACCAACTAACGGAAAATCATCAAGGTAAATAGCCTCTCTATTGGGACCCATGTTAGCGTTTTAGTAGCTTATTTTGATGTTGATACTCATGACATGTTTGGGACCTGTGTTAACGAGCTAATTAGTAGCCTGTTTTTGATAATTGCATTATCGTGACAAGTTAAGGACCCATTTTAAATCATGGTTGCATTACTGCTAGTGTATAAATTGGTAAACCAACGATAGAATAAAGGCATATTGATTTGATTGTTGATACAACCATTGGATTAGGAGTATATATAAAACCCACCCTGATTTCAAGTTAGTTGAATGATGGCCAAGTGCTCAAGATTCATTCTATGCGTACGTGGTTTTCAAACTAGCATAACTGTGGTTTCAGAAGCAATACTTGGAACACATTTTAAATTCCAAAACTATCACAAAAGGAACTCATCTGATATTTTTTTCTCTACTGATTATTGCAAGTGTCGACTATTTTCTCAAAGTAACATAACTGTCCGAAAATCTTGCTAATCTTGAATTTGATTTAGAGATGTGGGGATTTCATAGTGTTGGAATTTCTTGAATAATTGTGGTTCCCCTAGAAAGTATTGGACATAATTTGGTGACAATCTTGTGGGTGTAATATTGTGGAAATTTTAATTGCATTAGCCAGAAGAAAGTGTGTCTTTTTTTAATTTTTTTTCACAACAGTCCCTTTTGGGATGGTTTTGGAATTCTGAATGTGTTTCAAATGATCGAAAATCAAGCTGTTTAGTGGTTAACTTTTGTGTATAATTTGTTTCATTGTTACTTGAGTTGACTAGACCTTTGTTACGTTAGAGCCTATTTGGTTGTTAACAAACCTCAAATAAGCGTACAATGACTTTCATGGTCCCTGAGAGGTGAACTAGAAGTGTTGGGTGCAATTTAAGGGCTAATTGGAAACTTTTAGAGGTTCTGGTGCAGTATTTTAGTTGTAAGTTTTTCATTAAATGTCCAAATGAATGCATCTTGGTATCATTGGAAAGATAATCTAGTCATCTACAACTTTTGTTTTTCTCAGAATTCCAAAATACTCCATCTTGAAGGCCAAAATTGCAGCGGAAAATGGTTCCAACACAGTTCCTTTTTTTTTGGACAATACATGCACAGTTGATACATCAATTTTTGGTTAGGATTTTGTTTCTCCACTAGTATTAGACGATGCTCAGTCTATTTGTGGTCAATTTTCACAAAAATATTTTGAGTTGGTATTTCTCACTTTGAGTTGGTATTTCTCGACTAGTAACATATAGGATGGGGTTAAGATGGTTTAAAAAGACCGATATGGGATGGGGTTAAGGTTGTTTAGATTTGTTTATCGCATGGATAGATTAAGATAATTTATGTATGTATACAAGTTGCATGAAGCAAATGAAAATACATATGCACATTGTTGAGATACTTAAGGTTTTTTATTTACTATTACGAAGTGAATGTGGAGATGAATTAATTACATAAATTACCCAATTGAAGTTTGTTCAATTTCACTTTGGTACATGATGTTTCAAAATGCACACATAAAACAAAGAATATAATCTGTTTATAGTTTGGCAAAGTACATTTTTGGTGCCCTTTTCAAAAATTTCAAACCAATCATGAAATTGATGGGCAATAAATTTTTATGTTTTTTTTTGCTCTTGTTCATAAGCTTTGAGTATGATGCACTAAAATAATATGTCATACAACAAATCTACTAATTACAAGTGAAGATTCTAGCTAATTTATATTTATTGAATTACCTCCCACTATGAAATCCAACAGTAATGGTCATAATTCACAATACCCAAGTACTCATGTACATGTAGTTATATATGCTCAGAGCCCTTCGTGTACGCATAAATGCGTACGCATTTGTGGGAAATTTTCTTTCCGCTCAATTTAGCTGGGACCCACGCCAATATTTGAGAGAGAAAGAAACTTTTACATATTTCGTTCTCCCCTCTCTCTCTCTCTTCTCCTCTCGCTCTCTCAAATCACACCAGCAACCGGCAGCACACCCACCGCCGGACAGTCACCGGCGCGGCGCACTCTCTCTCTACCTACAAAAAACCTAGCACAACACTCTGTCTCTCTCTCTACCTGCGCGACCTAGCAGCAACAGCAGGGGGGATTTCGCAGCACTTGTAAGCCACCAGCATCACAGCCACCGGCGCTCTCTCTCTACCTACGCGAATCCAGCACAGCGCTCTCTCTCTCTACATACGCGACCCAGCGCAGCAATAAAGGGGGATTTCGTACTTGTGAGCCTGCCTTCCAACCCTTTTGTTTGTGAAATTGGTTTGTGAAGGATTATTGTGAAATTTGTTTGTGAAATTGGTTTGACTGGTTTGAAGCTTTGTGGTTCACTGTTTTTTTCCTACAATAGTCAGTAGTGCACTTTGTGAGTGGGGGATTAAAATATGAGTTCTTTCTTTGGGTTTTTTGAATTTTCAAAATTAGAAGACTTAACCCCCTGTTGCTTGGTTTCTATCAACATAGCACATGGTTTGTTAACTTGTTGAATTGTTTGGTCTCACTAAGAGTGTTTAATTATTTCATAGGCCACTGATTTGGACTTTTGAAAATGTCAAAGTATATGGTTATGTGTTTGGATTAAATCAATGCTACTTGATATACGTTTTGAATGCTATATATCAGAGTATGCAGACTGTTGTTCTGCCCTTTTTTCTTGTGTTTTCACATGCAGTTACATATGAAATGAAAATAATATCAGATTCAGTAAGTGGGGGCAACAGTAGGGGAATTACATTGGCATTATTTTTTGAGCAGATAGGTGTCTAGTTACTTCTTGGATCTTGCTTGCAGTGTTTTAAGTATTCAAATTAATTGATATGTGTACTCCACTTGCTTCAATGTGAACACTAGGATAAGATTGAAACTTTAATTTGACAATGAGAACAGTCCTTTGTTTTTATCAACAACATCATTTATTTGTTCAAAAGGGCTACTGCTGGTTGAATTTTTATTTCATATTTGTTTTGAGGAATTTATTTACTTACTGACATGTCATGCAATGTCTTAATAGAAGGGCTGCTGTTCAAATTTGACAAATTAAAATGACGTCTTCATCGACTGTAGAGGGTAATTCAAATATGGAAGTGGATATTAGATTCATGTTGAAACAATGTGAGTGCGGAGAATTAGCGGAAGTGAAAATCACAAAGTACGATAAGAACAACAATCGTGGTAGAATATACTACTCTTGCAAACAGCGAAGGTGTGGAACCTTCTTGGGTTGGTGCAAATATCATTCCATACCAATTAGTGTTATACATAGTATCAAAGATTACTACATCACCAAAAAATGAGTAAGCTCGTCTTGAAATTGCATCGGACCAAAAACAATGAGTTATCTTTTGATCCTCATCAGTGTCAATTTCGAAAGCAAACGAAGGATTCTTGCATTGTTCCAATTTCAAATACTCGAAAAACATTTCACCATCAAGCCCCTTTTCATCAGCCCTTATATCTCTTTTATGGTTATACAAATCTGTTTGCATGCAACCAATATTTTCAATACCTCCAGATTGAACTCCAAGAAAATTAAATTGTTGATGCTGAGGTATATTCACCATGGATAATTGCTTAGTTAAAGACTTTGTTGCAGCTGAAACACTCCGATGAGACCTTAAAAGGTGAACCTTTGATGGGGTAGAAAGTGGGTGGCTGTGCCCTTCATTAAAAACAGTTACTATGTATTTTTCGAAGTTTGACTTTAAAACTGCAATTTTAGCAGTACAATTTTCACCTAAACTTCCTCGGCGTCTTTTGTTTCCAACTTCAGTAATTTTTGAAGATTTTCCTTGTTTAAAGTAAATATACTCCTTTCGTCTTATTTCGTCACTTTCTCGCTCTTTCTGAGTATCAAATAGTTGCTTTAGCATAGGCATTGTAGAATGTGACAACATCATCTATTGTATCAAATAGTTGCCCTTTTTTGGCCTCAACTCATTTGACACTTGAGGAGTGTATATTATACTATTTTCTTCTGAGTCTACATCTAAATTAGCTTCATTACCAACATTTTCACGTCTCCCCTACTTGAGTATCCAAATTTTCCATATTTCACTTAGTTCACTGTAATACAAATATATAAAAATCCAAGTGAGTACACATACATGAGTTGATACAAAACTGAAAAATGAAAAATAATTTATAACTTCTCAGAAATATAACTTCCAACCATGTATATGAAAAATAATTTATTAAAGACTATTTTCATGTGTATGAATTTTGAGTTCTTCTAAATGATAACAACATTTCAAATGGCAGGATCCACAGTATAGAAAAAGCAGTAGTCAGTGAGGTACTACATTTGACATATTGGTGTAAGCACACATTCACTGGTCTACCACTTAGAGAGCTGTACATCAGCACATTAAGCTACAGCTTTCTCAAAAGTGATGCCCAATATTTGCTTCTTGAATGGGTTTTCAGTTAAGTATTAAGATGTAAACAACCAATTGTCCTACTCTGTTTATTCAAGACATCACTACCCCACGCGAAGGAGATTGAGACGATGCATTTATCAGGTGAAAACACTAAGATTCATGTGATATGTCAGATACCCAAGATTGTCATTTATGACAACAATTATGGAGGGAATAAAAATGTATCACAAGCACAGAAAAATTCTATTAACCACAACCCGAATTCAAAATATGATTTTCACAAACTGATATTAACCACAAGCACAAGCACAGTACTCAATATTTTTTTTGAATGAAAATATTACTGCTTTAGCTTCAATACCGCAAGCACCGTATATATTGCATTACTCGAAATATTTCACAAAACAAGCTTCAAACGAATCAACCGAATTTCACAAACAGATTTTCATTTTCTACAATAATCGAACATAAGCAAGCTTCAATATCAACTCAATGCAATTTCACGCACCAATTCATCAAAATCAAAAATTCATAAATTTCACAAGCCAAAAAGGGTGATGCCGGTGGCTTACAAGTGCTGCGAAATCCCCCCTGCTGTTGCTGCTAGGTTGCGCAGGTAGAGAGAGAGAGAGAGTGCTGTGCTGGGTTTTTTGTAGGTAGAGAGAGAGTGCGCCGCGCCGGTGGCTGTCCGACGGTGGGTGTGCTGTCGGTTGCTGGTGTGATTTGAGAGAGCGAGGGGAGAAGAGTGAGAGGTAGGAGCGGAGCGTATGTTAGAGAGAGAGAGAGGGGAGAACGAAATATGTAAAAGTTTCTTTCTCTCTTAAATATTGGTGTGGGTCCCAGCTAAATTGAGCGGAAAGAAAATTTCCCACAAATGCGTACGCATTTATGCGTACGCGAAGGGCTCTGTATATATGCTTACTAAAAATATGTTTAGATTTTAATTACTAGATAAAGAAACATACACAGTGTTTGTGTATGTTTATTTTCTTAGCATATGAATCGTTTATTTTAGAATAAAAAAAAATTTGTGATTGCTTTAATGGACAAGACTAAACTTATTGACCAAAATATCTAGGATTCAAATCACGGGGCTTACAATTTTGATAAAAATATTGGTAGCGGGGCAATGCTAGAAAACTATTAATTTGGTGCCACAACTACCTTTAATTTAATATAGATATCGGCAAGCTATCTATTCCATTGTCCAACAATTTTAAAATTGCCAAAGCATGTTTGACATTCCAAGTGGCAAGTTGTACAAGTGTCTCCAGATATGTATATATATATATATATAATATTAAAAAATGAGATCTTCGATTCGCCTAAACGTAGTATCGAATTTTTTGTTGTATCCACTTGTAGGGATGGCAATGGGTTGGATTTAGCCAATCCTGAACTCGACCCGTTTATAAACTTGCTCAACTTGAACCCACTTCGACTCAATACATGTTTTATTTTCCAAAACCTGAATCAACCCCAAGTGATATATGTATAAACCCAAACCCGACCCGTGTTAATTATATCATAAGGTTATTTAAAGAAGAACATACTATATTCAGTGTGGGGCAAGTGAAACGGGTTAATTGTGTGTAAACCCGACTTGAACCTACAACAGAGTTTTATTTCAAAACCTGAACCCTCTCCGATGTTAAAGAAGCCTCGCTCCAAACCCATCCCATTTGAATTGAGTTCAGTCAAAAACCCACCGAATTGGGGTTTTATTATCATCGCAATCCACCTATTAGTATAATAGGTGTAGTCTCATTACTTATATATATATATATATATATAAAGTTAGGGGGAGGATTTTAAGAGGACCAATTTTTTGGTCCTCAAATGCGGACCAACTATAATAAGGGTAAATGGATGAATTTTTTTATGAAATTTGGTGAAGATGATCTCCACGATTAGTAGATCAGCACCACAAAATTTCGCGAAAAAATTCAACTAGGAAGTCGACTAGTTAAACATCTAAAATTTCGACGTCCAGAAATGCGCATATATATCAATTTCTTAGTCAACCAACTTCCTAGTTCAATTTTTTGATAAAATTTTGTGGAGATGATCTACCAATTATAGAGATCATTTTCACCAAGTTTTTTTCAAAAAAATCATCCGTTTACCCCCTCAATATGATTGGTCCGCATTTGAGAATCAAAAAATTGGTTCTCTTAAGATCCTTCCCATATAAAGTTATATTATAAAATTATTGCTTATATTTATATATGTTCCTATTGTACCATGACTTAGGTAATATACCATATATAGCTGTGCAACCTTAATTCCTAATGACATGGGTCATTTAAGGTTAGTCCATTGGCTCACCATGGCTTTCCATAAAATGAGGTATCATGGCTGGCCCACAACAGCTAAATGACCAAATGTAACCTCAGGAAGTAATTTTTTTTTTCGTGAGAAAATATATACTTAATAAAGCCGGTCTTTCCAATTGCTAAATTTATAATTTAAGCAGTTTATGATTTTTAATTTTTATTTATGTTCATCTATAAAGTTTAAATTAAGCCATTCTAAGTAAAATTTAAAATTGTTTAATTTTAGAAAATTTGAGGAGATGTTGCATTTAGACAAAATTTCTTATATAAGTTGATATCATCATAAATACACCAATTTATCGCGGACTAATTATGATCTTAGTTCCCTAAACGATCTACGCTTTAACCTAAGTAATTGAGTGAGTGGTTTATGACTCGGGCCAAAGTTCAGTCCCCCATTTCCTTCCCCTATCCCCTCATCGAATTCCTGAATTAATCATTAATTTTATTAAAAAAAATGGAAAAAAGGAAAAAAGAAGTTCATTGTTCTCTTAAGAAATAATAAAGGAAAGTAACTATCAATGTTGGAAGAATTGCCCAGCCCAACTGGTTGAAGCTGCTCTTTCCTAAAATCCCAAGTGCTAGCATAAATTAATAAAATTGTCATATAATTAAGTGGTAATTATTTGAATTTTTACTAAAGACATATACCTCAGATAGTATTAATATCCACTATTTATATTATATAGGAAGTGGGATTCAAACCTCGTAGCCCATTACAATTTTACTATAATTTTTTATTAAAGTGTTTTTTTTCTTTTGTTTCTGCAAAAAAATAAAATTAAAAATATCAATATCGAATATTTATCGGACAATTAAAAAAAAGGTCTTATTAGAGAAAGATTTTCACACTAAAGCAAAGGAATATTTTTTTTTTATAAATGAAGGACCTATTTCTTATTTTATTGATAATATGATGTGTCTTTTTTTTTTCATTATAAAATGACATCCCAATCCTTAAAATAAATCAAAAAAAATGCTAATATGCATTAAAATATGAACTACAATATGAACCTTGCAGTCCATATATTCACTGTAATATGAATTTTACAGTTCATATTTTACTGCAATATAAACTTTGCAGTCCATATTTCTAGTGCAAAGTTCATATTATAATTCATATTTTACTGCGATGTGAACTTTGCAATTCATATTTCTAGTACAAAGTTCATATTGCAGTCCATATTTCATTGCAATATGAACTTTGCAGTCTATATTTCACTGCAATATAAACTTTGCAGTCCATATTTTTTGTGCAAATTTCATAAGAATGGGGTAATTTATGTAATATATAACATATTTTTATTAATTAAATGATATTTAAATTTATTCAAATACATTCATTTAAAATATAAAACAAAATAGCCTCTTATATTAATTACCAACTAAAAATAAACCATTCATTAAAAAAAATATTATTTATTAAAATTTTGATAAAAATTATTGTGTAATAAAATTTTCTACTTAATTTCTACAAATATTTAACACCATATCTTACCTATTTAGAAAGCCAATGCTGGGCTCGACTTATGCATTGTGGGCCACTTTTTGTTTAGTGAAACTATTGAAAAGAGCGTTTTTTCGATTGATTTGTTTATTTATAACAAAGTAATAAAGTGGGCTTGGTATTTAAATACACTTACCTTTGGAAATTCTAACCCTAGCAGCATATCATCAATACTCTCATCGATCTCTGCCGCATAACTCAAAACAAGAAACTTGAGATATTTTCTACTTATCAAGTCAAAGAAGCAAATATCAACAAGCTCAACAACTCCACTGGTAAACGATCCCTCTTTCCTTATTACCTGTATGTAGTATTTTTATATATTGGAAGTAGGCGAGATTTTTGAAGCTTGAAAAATATATAAGAGATAAAAAATTTATCTAATATTTATTTTTTAAAGGCTGATAGTCCATTTCACACAGGTTGTGACATAATATTTATATATTCTTTTAATTTCTAGTATTTTTTTAAGTTTATTTTACATATAAAATTGTTCGTTATATACCCTAGACTAAATAAGAAATTCAGAAATAACAATTATGTATGTAAGTGTGAATTGTTCTGTTACGAGGATCTTATTTGGATTACCATTTTAGAAAACATTTAAAAATTGTGAAAATTTTTGTTGTCTGATTTTGACAAAATTACAAGACAAAGGAATATGTAGCGAAACAAATGTTGGTTTTACATCGTCAGAGGTTGCTTTTTTTCTATAAGACTACTGTTATTTTGTATGCACAGTTAATACTGGAAATGGAGGTATTAAGATTCCCTCAATTTTTGTTTAGACTTTAGACCTATTTGACTCGTGGCTATGGTGGGGCCAAATCCTCGAGTACGTTTTGGACACATGAGTAATAAAGCTTACATTAGAAAACAAAAACCTAAAATTTCATCTCAACGTGTTTGAATTTATGTCTGCATTGTATTTATAGTGCACGATGTTTCTGAAGAACGGTGGTTTCCTATATTATTTGTTAATAAAGTTGCACTTCTATGTACATGTGGGTAAACTTCAAACAACCACATTTGAGAATTTTGCATATTTTGTGCAAGACATTGAATGCAGCGAATATGGGGCACACAATGAGGTGAGGCAATTCGGTTTGCTCTACATTTTGTGCTAAGCACGCCCAAGCTATTCTCCTTGGAGGTCGAAGGAGTTGTAAAGTCAAAGGCAACATCCAATGCAACGTTGGTACTAGATCTAGAGATGGCATCAATAATCCAGAGTAACGGATTTGGTTCAAGGTTATCTATTATGAGAGATGATACAGAAGCTACTAGAGACTATAATACCTGCGTTGCAGATATGTGTGGAATGGGTGGTGTGGGTATATGCAGAAGAGGCAATGGGTAGAAAAAAAACCTTAAGGTACATTATGCTTTATCTGCAGACTTGTTTTGATATACTCTTACATATGCATATACGAGGCAATGAATATATGAGGCAATGAGAATAAAGAGCCTCTTCCAAAATTAAAATAAAAAAAGCTCCCTACAATTTGACTAAAAACGATTTTTGACCAAGTGAATATATTAATATACATACACAATGAATGTGTATATATAATCCTAGTGTGAGGGATAAAAAGATATTATACTCCAGTACAATAGTGTCACTGTCACGCTCTTCTTAGGGTAACTCCAACACATTACACTATTTTTTTTGTTGATTTAGCACAAAAATAGTGTCATTTTCGCACTATATTTTTTTCAACTCCAACCACAACACTCACTACACCAGTTGGGGTCTTGGGCGACATATCCTATTGGGTATGTCTCCTAAAACACATCTTAGGAGACATACATTTCATGTGTCGCCTAAATACTTCCTGAAGCGACATATATACTCCTTATGTCTCCCAAGTACTATCTTAGGAGACATACATATAATATGTCTCCTAAGATAAGCACTTAGGCGACATATATTAATTGCATGTCGCCTATGTAATATCTTAGGCTACATAGAATTACGTATGTTGCCTAACTACACCGGCTGGCGACTTGGGCGACATAACATATTGGGTATGTCTCCTAAAACACAACTTAGGAGACATACATTTCGTAGAGTCACTTAGGAGACATTCATTTAATACGTCGCCTAAGTATTTACTTAGGCGACATATAAATTCAGTATATCTCCTAAGTACTTATTTTAGGAGACATACATAATTAGTATGTCGCCTAAGAGTTTTTAAAAAAATTTGAATTTTCTGCGGAAAAAAAAAGAGGCAAAAAAATTTGTGCACGAAAGAGGGCGGCAAAAAATTAAAACTCTTAGGCGACATAGTATTTATATATGTTGCCTAAGATGTAATCTTAGGAGACATACATTAATAAGTATGTCGCCTATGAACTTTTTCTATTTCTTTTTTTTTTTAATTTTAGTAAGTAAAAAAATTCCATAAAAAATAAGCAAAAGATGGAGAACATCTCACCAAGGCACTCATCGTTTTTTCCAAATTTTCATAAGAATTAGTATTGTTTTCAATTATTTATCAACTTTTTAAGTTTTTATTAAAATAGACCCAAAAGGAACATTATTGTCACCATTTTTAATGAGTAATTAATTACCTTCATCATCTCCCAAGAGGAATTGTTGCACAGAGAAGAATCAAGAACTGCCTTGTAGGTAGGAGTGGACATGGCAGTTGCAACTAATACTCCAACAAGTTCACCAGTAGCAAATAAACTCTGGGGCATAATTCCAGCCTTTACACCATACTCTAATTGAATAACTGAATGGCTACACACATTCCTAACTGTGCCATCATAACAAACAACATCATCTCGAAGAATAGCCATCAAGTTCTTAAACAAGGTTCCCGGTTAAGTCAATCCTCTAGAGGAACGAACCATCACTTCTCTACTACCAATTGAGTGGACCATCTCTTGGTACGGGTCCAGCCTATGAAATAGACAACTTCTCACAAAACCGAATTCCTTAGTGCCGTAGGTACTACTTAAAGGTTACTTCTTGTGAAAAAGAGAAGTCATTTCTCTAACCAATGTGCTTTAATAGAGTTTCCCCTTATCTGACATTTGAACACCCATTGCTGAAGCACCCTATTAATGGCCGAGTTGCTCTTAGAAACGATTATATCACTCATTGAAGATGACTTCAGAATGAAATTTGTGGTGGGCATTTTAACAAGCTTTAGATGATTCTCCGGCTGCAACTCCACCAACTCGTTGTAAGAGAACCTTAAGTGATGTAGCAAGGGGGAACATCTTGAATACTCGTCTGAATATTCTCTTGGAGTTCCTTAGGGATAAAAAAATCTTCCAAACTAACACTAAAACCTTCAGAATATAAATTCTCCGTAAGCATTAGTTGTACAAAATTGACAAAGGGCATTATCAATATAATTGCCAACTAGCTAGCTAAAATTAAATCAACTCCTACTTCTGCAATATACAATTGGTAATTGGCAAACATTCAGCTATTATAATTACTTTAGTAATAAGTTTAGTCATGTAGAAATTGAATTTTAAAGTGAACTTGTGGTACTGATACATTTGTGTTAGGTGTTCCTAGAAAATTGTAGTGCCTATCACAAACAATATTGTTTATTTTTGTTTTTTTAATTCATTGCGGCCACCCTAAATCAGTTCACAAAGCTACTATGGATGCAACGTCAATATTCTTAAAACTTAAAAGTGGACGAATTGGGATTCATTTGTCCTTCAAACATGAACACCCTTCGATACTCGTTCACCACCTAGTTCCCTTCTTGAAGATACTTTGAATTTGTGATTCGCCTGACAAATTGTATATTCTAATTATACGGTATATGAGGATATTAAAAGAAAAATAGTTAATTCTTTTATATAAAAAAATAAATAAAAAATTAAATTAATTTTAAAATATGAAAACTCTTAGGCGATATACTAATATGTGTATGTCTCCTAAGTGTATTATTAAGCGACATATATAAATTAGTATGTCACCTAAGATTTTCTAAAAAAATCGAATTTTCCTCGGAAAAGAAGGGAGGCAAAAAAAATTTTACTTAGGTGACATAGGTATTTATGTATGTCTCCTAAGATTACATCTTAGGAGACGTACATAAATAATTTTCTCACTCTCACCTATCTCTCTCACCTTCTCCATCTCCACGCATGCTGCCCCCATTCCCCCAGCCACCATCGACCTCTTTCTCTCACCTCCTCCATCTCCACACTGTGTTGATCTCTTGAAGATTATAGTGAATGAATATTGAATATTCCCCAGCGTAGAGATGAAGCCGCAGCCACACACACAACACACCACTCGAGCCTTTGTTTTTCTCCTCTCTCTAGATCCTTGTTGTGATTAATTCGAAATTTAGGGGTTTTCGGAACTTAAGATCGAAAATATTTTTGTGTATATTTTTTCTTCTGCTCTGCTGTGTGAATCTCGGCTTTGGCTGTGCATATTCTTGTTGTGGTATACACGGATATTTGCTGAGAGTTTTCGGTCTTGCTGTGTATTCGGTTGCCTTTATTTTCGGCGCTGCTGTGTCGTGTTTGGATCGGTGAGACTCGGTTTTGCATTGCTGTGCGTACGCGGTAGTATTTGTACTGTATCTGTGGTGTTTTTCTTCCTGCTGTCCTCTGTGATTTTCTGCTCTGTACATCATTCTTGGTGGCATTATACTCGGTTCAGTGAACCTATTTTCAGATTTATTTCCTTCATTATTTCGGGTACTATTATTCTTAATCCATCTTGGTTCATTTTTATTGTTTAATACTCAAGGTCTACATTGTATTTTCTTGAGCCGAAATATTACTGTGATTCTTTATTATTGTTGTTCTATAGATTGATATGTACAAATCGATTAACACAGGACTTATTATTTGAGTATTTGCTGGCTGTTTTATATGTGTTGTTTGATTAGAAATCCACTATTGATTTATTAATAGTAATGCAATTAAATCTGTTTTATATAGCTGAGAAAATCTGTTATTATTAGTGCTGAATTTGTTAGTACTATTGTTATTTGTGCTGCTATTCTGAATCTGTTTTGCCACTACTTTGTAAACTCAGACTAAAATTGCAATTACAACGATATTTTTTTTACATATATTGTACTGTTTTTCATTTTCTGGAGCATTTCAAAAAAGAAATTACTGAAAATATTCATCTTTAAATGATTTACAAAGTGATGAAACGAGTACATCATCTATCTCCCTCTCGAACATTCTCAAGTTTTACTCATGCATTTCCTAATTCTGTGCACATCTGCCTCTTTAAATCTTTTATATGGCAGCTCAGATTTGTGTAAAGCGTTCACTTATCTCTTGCTCTTTCTTTCGAAAATTAAAATGTCCCTACGTTTTCATGATTCACAATTGTGAAAATATACTGTTTGTAGCTCACACCTAATTCTTTTCATAATATAAGATGACATTAATGTATTTCAACCTTACTGCAAGAGCTATCGGCGAAGCGGAGGCTCTGGCAGGAAATCAGCTATCCTTATGTACCATAACATGTTCAATTCATGAAGTGGTCAACAAAGAACTGTCAAACTCTATAAGAGGCCAAACAAGAAAATCCACATTAACAAAAATGTGTAATTACTTATAGATAAAAAAAATACATGAGGCAGAGGGGAGACAAGTTTGTGAGATATATTTATAGAGAGAGCGCTGATAATATAATCAGTTTGCAACTGCAGGGATAGGGCTCTGAAACTAGTCCAAAAGAGCATACGGTAATATTGATAATAAACATATATATATATATATGTACTAAATATACACCCTCAGCAAAATTCACAAAATCAAAGACAAAAAAGGAATGAAATAAAAAATTATATATCTAAAAGGTTGAAGCTCTTGCTTAAAATCACACATAAAACCCAATTTTTATGTCCATAAATACCACGTACAAGCACACTCCAAACACAACCACACACATGCTCGAACTAATAACTAAAGTAAATTAAAATATTTATATATATATATATATTCAACTGAATACATGTCTATAAGTTTAATTACACGTAGTTAACAAATTGAACACATTGAACCAAACTCATACATCCAATCCAGGTTTTGTCCACACAAAAATGTATATATACATGCGCCTGGTCCTATAAAAATATACACATGCGCTCAAATAAGACTAGTAAGCAAGTTAAATTAAATATATACCTACAATATATTAAAGCTTTGGTTGAAGATCACATATCCAACCCAAGTTAGCCAACTCAATTTAATCATGTCCACACATTCATCTATACATACAAACGCACAAAAATATAAAACATATATATATGTCACTGTTTTGTGACACATAAATATGTCCGTATAGTAACTCTAAAGATCTGGCTCTGAAATCACTCTAAGAGTAGGGCAGTAGTCTAGATCATTCGTTAAAAAGATTGATGGCTCAAATTATACTCTAATTACACAAAATGTAATATGTTACTGTTTTGTGAGATATAAGTACGTCCGTGAAACAGAGAGAAATGAGGTACCTATTCCTCACTCATTAACTCCTGGAGCCTCAGTTTAAGCTCCGGTCCGTGCCGTTTGCTGCTACGTGAATTAATAAACACCACATCACTACTCTCTTCTGTCTGTGAATTGAAGTCCAACACGCCTCCTCACTCTCTAAACAAAACAGAAACACCAAATTGACGCGAAACAAATGATTTGTAAGAGCAAATAATATTTTTCAATTTACACAAATTAAATCTCTATTTCTGATTCTGATTTCGCAAAATCCACAGCAAATACGTATTTGTGCATCAACAATATAAAGCAACTACCCTTTTAAAACAAGTTGCGATGCCTCCAATTAGGACTAGTGCTGTGCCTAACACTCGCCAGCACATCAAGGAGTGACTATTGGCATTGCAGAACGTCCTACCCGCTGCTTCATCATCGGCATCGCAGGACTCGCCAGCGTTGCCACTGGTGGTCTCTGCCTATTCTACTACGGACAGCAACACGACCATCACGGCCAAGCCTGTACGTAGTATTCGATCACAGCAGCAAGCATAGTCGTCGGGTAAAGTTTTTGATTTCTTAATTATATATCGTAATTATACATAGGTATCCGATTGATTGATTATTATGCATGTTCTAATCTATAGGTATAAAGAGCCAGACCATCACCGGAGACGATGGTAGGAAGAAGAATAAGAGAGGCGTTGTTACCAGAAAGAAGACGGCGACAATAGTTCGTTCCTTAGGGAGGTCGGTGCTCAGCTACGACCCAGGGGTTCGGGGGATTCTTGATCAAAACCTTGAGGGGAGGGTGGTGTTAGACATGGGTTCCTGCGTGAGGGACCGAATCCCGATGACGCACCTTAACTACAGCAACATGCCTGCGAAGTCGAGGATGATAGTGTTCGACTACTTATCGGTAAGTGAACTTTACTTTACGGACATTCTTGTTAACTTTTTTTTTCTTATCTTTTTTTGACTTAGACTAATGTTTTTGCTGTTTTGTTTTGTAGGAGAGCTATATCATCGATCCCAATGATGATAACCTTATTGGGTGGATCGAAACGAAGGCTACCGGGCGCTTTCGAGAATGGAAACGCGATTGCAAAAAAGAGTGGGATAAAGACAAAGACGGACCCGTTCCGATCGAGTTCTCCCACCGTCCTGCACAGTGGAGTCCCTATGCGCCCACTTCAAATCTCAATCTAATCAGGTATTTTCTTAGAGAACAATTTTTTTTGGCCAAATAATAAATTTTTTGGGGGGTTTTAAAGTTCATATTTTTGGGGTTTCTTTTGAGCCAAGATCGAATCTCTTTGGTGTGTTTGAATCGGATCTGTGAGTCTTTCTTTAAGATCCGCGTTGTGTACTCGACACTCGATTATGCTCTGTTTTGGTTGTTTTGTACTCGTGCTCGATATACAGTGGTGCTTGGTGGTTCCGTGACTGAGTACGCACAGATTTGTGATGCGTGTTCCACTTGGTTTTGCTTGATATTTTGGGTCCGTTTTGTGCATTTTCAGAGCTGCTGTGAGGGATTTTTTTGGTGGTGTTTGCACTTGTTTTGATTTATTTTCTCATCTTTATATTTTGGATATTATCTTTCCAAAACCCTTATCTCATTGTTCTTATTTTTCCTATTCTTTCTTGAGATCTAAATTTGCCATTGAATATTCTGTTTTGATAAAATCTGTTCTGCACTATTGAATCTGTTTTGCTGCTGTCATTGATCTGTTTCTGCTGCATTGCTGTTAATCACTGCTGAGAATTCACTGCTATTGCTATTTTAAGATTGCTGCGAATTTGTTTGCTATTTCTGTGTATCAGTGCTGTGAAAAATAGTCCATACAAATCTGTTTTTATTGCTGCGAAAAACTGTATATATAAACTTTTTTTCCTGATTTTTGAGACTGTTTTTGTGCTAAAAAAACTGAATTAAATCTGTTGCATATTGCTGGAAAATTGAATCTGAATTGTTATTGTTATGCTACTAAAATCTATTTGTTTCGTTGAGAAAAACCTGTTATATATGCTGCCTTGTAAGGACTGATTTCATGTGAAATTTGTTGTATTCTTGATTTTGTTGGTGATCTTTTGAGATTTCAAAATCTGGAACTTATGGAATTTATGTTTCGATACTTTTTGAAAAGTAAACTTTTGGTTTATTATTAATTCGGAGAATCCATTATGGGAATTTCATCTTGCAAGAAAAGGGGGCGAAAATGTCATTGGCCCGAAAGTCCAAGAAGAAGGACCACACTGCTGGGAAGGTTCTGTTCGCTCACTTGGCGAAGAAACAAAGGATCAATGGCAAAGTGGCCCCTCACTTAGAGGCCTATATGGACGTCTATTCAGCCATCTACCCTGACGGAATGGTAAAAACTTTTACGCTTTACTTTTTGCTATTATTTAGTTATGCTTACTTTATCTATTAAATTCACCAAGAAAGAATAGTTCCTATATGATATTTGCATTTTTTTGCCCTATTGGATATAGAAAGCAGCATATATAATTAACAAGCAAGGAAGATTACATTAAAACAAATCTGAATGCAAAGAAATTAATTATTAATACAAAACTATTTAAAAGGATTGCCTAACATCTAAACCACTTTTAAACTTATTATTGTTTTGTTTCGCAAAGATAGAAAAAGAAAAGGAAATAAACGTATATTTTCAAATTTAGTGTAAAATTATGCATCATATTTAATAATCATTTGAGTGTATGTGTTAATTTCAAAGATTTCTTAGCATAAATCAACTTTTGCTAAGAAAGCAGAAGTAACTCTTAGTAACATAACACTTTTCCCCTTTGGAGACAATTATGATTATCATTTATTATACTTTGTCTTTAGACACAATGGATTGAAATGACAACTTAAACTGTCATAACACAATAGGTAAGAACATTCTAAAGTTTCATTAATAAGCACATGAGAAAATTGAATACCATTAGCCAGTTTGGAGAAATTTATAAGTATATGAACCTATGGGTTGAGAGCTTGAATTCGATTTCATCGACTGTACCTTGCCCTTGCCTTCGTGTGGCTAATTTTACTTTTAACTTGTAGACTTTACTAATATGTTATTATTGTTATTTGCAGGTGAAGGTGAGAGCCGCCACCGATGAGGCCGTGGCGAAAATAATGCCTGATCAACCCGCCATCGAAGAAGGATCCGAGGCTTCGATCCAGCTCCCTCTCGATGAAGAGATCCGTATCATCGAGAATGAGATCGGTTCTTCAAGAGGGACTAGGATCCGAGGCTTCGGGAGCTCTGTTGTCAAGGAGTCAAAGAAGAGAGGTCCCGGGGAGCCGGTGCAGATAAACCTCCAGATGGCGGAACGGATCGCCTAGAAAGATGCAAGGATCGCGGAGCTTGAGGCGCGGCATAAAGCAAAACTTAAGGCAATGGAAGAGCGGGTACGAGATCTAGTATCATCGATGATGGCGAATCTTCCTACGGGTGGTGGTAGACCATGATAGGTTTAATGAATAGACTTGTTTATTTATAGACTATTTTGCATCTATATATAGACTTTGTAAATTTCAACTTTGGCTTGTAATTAGACTTCGTACATTTCAACTTTCGCTTATAATTAGACTTTGTACATTTTAATTCTGGCCTGTTTTTGTGTGTGAATGAATTGAATACAGTTTGATTTGTAGAAATTTTTTTGTGTGATTGAATTGTGTTTGAATGAATTAGTATCAAATTTATAATGTAGGTTGATTTGTAAAAAAGTGTAGGTGTGGCTGCACACTAATATAGCTTGTTATAAAACAGGTCTGGAACCTCTTAGGAGACATACAAATAAAAGTATGCCGTTTAAGTGGTGGATCAAAACACACTTAGACAACATACTTGAATTTATATGTCTCTTAAGATTAAAACTTGGGCGACATGCGATATCATAGTATGTCGCTTAATAGGTTCACTTAGGAGACCATAAGATAGTAGAGTATATCGCTTGAGTTATTAACCTAAGCGACATACCAAGTAGAGTATGTCGCCTAAGTTGCTAGATCTTAGGTGACATTAGTATTAGTAATATGTTGCCTTAGATCTTAGGCGACACCTCTTAGGAGACACCACTTAAGCAACATACTATTATGTCGCTTAAGGCTTAACTTGAGTTATAACCTTAAGAGATGTAACAAGTAGAGTATGTCGCCTAAGTTGCTAGATCTTAGGTGACATTAGTATTATTAATATGTGCCTTAGATCTTAGGCGACACCTCTTAGGAGACACCACTTAAGCAACATACATTATGTCGCTTAAGCTTAAGCGACATACATCAGTTCTTAGGAGATGTAATTTCTATGTCTCCTAAGTGTTCTTTCAGGTAACAGAAGTATATTCTCTCCAAAAACAGAAATATTCTCTTTATTATTTTATTATTTTATCAAATCATACAAATTATTATATTGTACTAATTATTTTATTATAGATATTATTATTAATTAACTTATAATAATTTAAATAATTATAATTTAAAAATTAAAAATCAGTAAATTAACATAACATATTTATTATGGAAATAAACATTATATTACTAGAAAAAAAAAAACATTACATTTAATTTTAAAAAATTACACAAAATTAAAATTCGGAATTAATCGACACTAATTTTCCGAATTAGTATGTTTGTCCCACAAGTGTTCAATTAATGCATTTCGAAGTTCAATGTGAGCTTCCTTATCCTTAATTTGTTTATGTCGAGTAAGGAATTCTTGAAATTGAGTGTTATTATCAACCATCATCTCAACTTGTGGAGTTGGCACTTTAACTCGTTCTTCGATTGATACAGTAATATCACGTTCATCTTCGATTATCATATTGTGCATAATAATACATGCAGTCATTATATCATGTAATGTATTTTTATTCCAAAAATGGGCTGGCCCTGCCACAATTGCAAATCTTGATTGCAAACTGTAGATGGACGGCATTCCTTCTTTTCTTTTTATTTTTATCTTAATGTTATTTACTTTTAAATATCAATTAGGTCATTTTTATACTTCTAATTTAAATTTTTTTAGTTTATTTTTTTTAATTAGCAATATTAATAATTTGTTTGATTGAAAAATTTAATTTATTCTAATTAAATTTATGTATACTTTATTGTAATTAAACTTTTTAATATATAATAATAAGGAAAAAAAATTATATAACATTTAAACTTCATAAATTTAAACATACATTAAAATGAAACACGTTTAACACAAAGTCGAAATAATGCAACATATAACTAAAATAAAATACACTAATGCAAAGTCGAAAACAATACAACGTAGAGCTAAAATCAAATAAACTAGCAGAAAGCCAAAAACATACAACATAGAGCCAAGAAAAAGGAACATAAACTAAAACAACGATTTAATACTCTGGAAGATTGCGATAATAATATTGACCCAAATCATCTGAGGGATATTTAGATCCTTGGCATTGATCTTGAGATCCTCGATTTTGAGATCCTTCTCCATGTTGGGATCTTTGTGCTCGAGTTCTTTTTTGCATTATTCTTATTTGTTTGTTTTGAAGAAACTCACGAAGCTCTGGATTGGATAAATAATTTAAATATGTTAATAAAATTTTATTATGTTCCTTAGCTTCAGACGCACGAGCTCTGTCTAAGGCATTCTTTTTCATAACTTCAATAATATTTCGATTTTGTTGAATTATTGTATTAATATTTTCATCATTTTTTCTTACTTTTGCTTTTTTCAATCCAATAGGTCTTTCGTTTGAAGTCACACCAATTTCCTCATCATTCATATTAAGATTAAATGAAGACAATCCCGGGGATGCCGATGTGGGAGACTCGAAACTAGGAGAACCTGGATGGGGTGAAACAGAGTTAGCACTTTGTTGTTGAAGTCGAGTTGCTACATTGGCGTTGATATTTGAAAACTTCTCAATATTTTTAAGGATGGGCCACACATGATCAAATTTGAATCAATTTTTGTAATTTAGATCTTATGCAAGTAACATTTTAGCTTGATTTAATTGTAAAAATATAAATAAAGATATGAGTATAATTTTAACAATAATTTATGTATTATAAATTAACTATAATAATAAATACTCACAACATCTTGTTACGAAGCACCACTTGGGTTCAAGTTTTCAATTTGCCGTATACATCCCCTTAATTTTGATATTGCAGAAAGGATAGACAACATTCGAGTTTGTAAAGATCTTTGTGGTCTTGGTTGATTCATAAAGATTGGATTTAAGTGATAATCAGTCGTAACTCTTGACCAAAATTGATCTTTGGACTGGTTCCTTCCTATGATTGGATTTTGAGAAATATCAAGATATACATGACATAAATGAATACCTTCAGCAATTGAGTACGATGAAGTTCGACTTCAACCCATTTTATAAGAAATATTAGTTGATGAGATATGTTTGAGAAGATATGTTTCATTCGTAGTGTATGATGGTATTTTATAAAGTGAAGATAGGATAAGATAAGATGAGATGAGTCTTTCAGTTAGTGGAAATGCTACTTTTTTATTATAAAATAAGGACATCCAATGCCAAAAAGACACCTCAAAGTGCTCAAATTATTGCAAAAGATGAAAACACCCTCCATTTTCCCTAAATTCCAATTGTGCCATAATCATGATCTCGGGCTTCTCCTCTCAAGCGAAAATGTACTCCCAAAATTTGCACATCTTAATCTTCTATACAACCTTGATTGTGCTCATCATCAATCATATTCATCATCTAAATTTTTATTTTCTACTCTTAATTTGCCCAATTTGAAGCCGATTGATTGTTCATAGTACTGATTCGAAGTTGATTCAAGGAACATTGCTCCTTGGTAAATTTTCAAAACTAAAGGTGCGATTCCTCTTTTGAATCAATTCGATATACTTTCACGTATATATATACATATGAACACATGTATATATTACGAATTTATTGCAATTTTATGATTTTGTGATGTTAATTATTTATATATATGTAGAGTTTGTTTCTGGTACAGATTAGGGCTTTTATGACGTTTTTCCGTCATAAAAACACTGGAGGGGTGTTTTTTATGATGCAAAACCGTCGTAAAAAGGATCGGATTTCTGGTTGTACTTTCACGTGTTTTTTTTGTTTTTTTCCCTTTACTTTTGTTTTGTATGAAAGAGCGATTTAATTTAAACTTCAACAGTGGGCAAACCATTTTTGTATTACAAGATTTAGATTCTATTAGTCACATTCCAAAGCAGGAGGCAAAGACCAAAAAAATTGTTTTTTAACTTGTAATCAAGATGATCCAAGAATTCTGCAAGTTTTTATGCTTCATATTCTCTCAAAATTTCACTTACAATACGGGGATCAATCTTTCTTCATAAATACATGACATTCGTTATATACACACACATATTTATGTGCCTACCACCACAATCACTTGTCACCACCACAAACCCTATTCTTCCACACACCGTCACTCTCCCCCTCCGGTGTCCACCACTTCCTCCCTCTCTAGCTGAAACCAACACCGGAACCACCACCTCTCCCTCTCCGGTCACCATACCATTATCTCTGGTCTCTCCCTCTCCGGTCACCACACACACACACCCCGTCCTCTGTTTCTTACCACCATTGACTATAAATTATATATACGGTTTGTGTTTGTGTTGTTTGTTTTAGGTTACGATGTCTCCGATCAGGACTAGTGCTATGCCTAACACTCACCAGCAGATTAAGGAGCGACTATTAGCGTTGCAAAATCCCCAGCCCATTGCTTCGTCGTCGTCGCAGGACTCGCCGGCATTACTGGTGGTCCCTATTTGTTTTACTACGGACAGCAATGCGCCCACCACAGCCGGGCCCATATGTAGTGTTCAATCACAATAGTAAGCATAGTCGTCTCATAAACATTTTTGATTTCTTAATTATATATAGTAATTATACATGTGTATCTGATTGATTGATTAGTATGCATGTTCTAATTTGTTGGTACGCAAAGCGAGGTAACCACCGGAGACGATGAAAAGAAGAAGAATAAGAGAGGCGTCGTTACCGAAAAGAAGACATCGGCGATTGTTCGTTCCCTAGGGAGGTCGACGCTTAACTACGACCCAGGGGTCCGGGGATTCTTGATCAAAACCTTGAGGGGAGGGTGGTGTTGGACATAGGATCATGCGTGAGGGACCGAATCCCTGACGTACCATAACTACAGCGATATGCCTGCGGAGTCGAGGATGATAGTGTTCGACTACTTATCGGTAAGTGCACTTTACTTTAAGGACATTCTTGTTAACCTTTTTTTTCGTACTAATCTTTTTTGATTTAGACTAATGTTTTTGCTATTTTGTTTTGTAGGAGAGCTATATCATTGATCCCAATGATGATAACCTCATTGAGTGGATCGAAATGAAGGCTTCCAGGCGCTTTCGACAATGAAAGCATGATTGCAAGAAAGAGTTGGATAAAGACAAAGACGGTCCCGTTCCGATTGAGTTCGCCCACTGCCCTGCATAGTGGGAGTCCCTCTACGCCCACTTCAGCTCTCAGTCCAATAAGGTATTTTCTTATGTTTCACTGAATTGAATTGAACTTACAATTGTTAGGATAGGATTTTAACTTGTATGTGTACTTTAACTTATATGTGTATGTATATATATCTTGCAGGAAAAAGGGACGCAAATGTCTGTGGCCTGGAAGTCCGAGAAAAAGAAGAACCACACCGCTGGGAAGGTTTTGTTCGCTCACTTGGCGAAGAAGCAAAGGATCGATGGCAAAGTGGCCCCTCACTTGGAGGCCTATATGGACGCCTATTCGGCCATCTACCTCGAGGGAACGGTATTAACTTTTACACTTTACTTTTTGCTATTATTTAGTTATGCTTACTTTATCTATATATTGACACTTTACTTTTGTATGTATCGATTTAGAAGAAAAAATAGAATGTACCAGTGCTATTTATGCTTGTATATCTAAATTTGTATGTATGCTTGTACATGGTTGCATATCTTATGGCTTGATAATTTACAATTCTAACACACGGACACACACACACTGAATTTTTTTGGCATGAATTTAGGGCAATATATGAATTTTAATTTATATATATATGAATTTATTTTTGTATTTAAGCAATTTGAACTTTATTATTCGGTACTCTTTCATGCCCATGTTTGGTACTCTTTGATTATGTATATATATATGTATGTATGCCTTATTGCTTGTTTGGTTTCATATCTTGTGGTTTAGTAGAGTTAGATTGCCTATGTTTGTTTGGTTTAGTATAGCCACTTATCTGGTAGTCAAAGCATGAGATTGAATACACACACTGATCTATTGAATATACACACACACATTGATCTATTATACAATTATCACTTGTATACATGGTCGATATAAATGCTTTCATGTGTGCTTTGATTTTCGTCTCTCACACACGCACATTGATATACAAACACACACATTGATCTATTGAATTAGGGTCAGTTTGGTTTCACAATTTTGAAATTATATTATGATTCGATCCTCGATATTGTTGCTCGTGTAAAGATCCACACACACATATACACACAATATATATATATATATATTCACTCACAATATTCAAGTCGCAATAATGGCGAGAGTGAGAGCCGCCACTGATGAGGCCGTGGCGAAGATAATGGCTGATCAGCCCGCCACCGAGGAAGGATCTAAGGCTTCGATCCAGCTCCCTCTTGATGAAGAGATCCGTATCATTCAGAGTGAGATCGGTTCTTCGAAAGGGACTAGGATCCGAGGCAGACAACAAATCTACTGATTACAACAAATCTACTAATTACAAGTGAAGAATCTAGATAATTTATATTTACTGAATTACCTCTCACTATGAAATCCAACAGTGACAGTCATAATTCACATCATCCAAGTACTCATGTACATGTAGTTATATGCTTACTAGAATTTTTCGAACACATGAGTAATAAAGCTTACCTTTAAAGATCGAAAATCCAAAATGCATATGAATTGGATCACATTTATGGGCTGGTTGTTTTAATATAATAGAAAACTAGGATTACACCCCTATTTTTGAACTATATTAGTAGTTAGGACAGCACTAATTGTATTATTAGGATTACATCCCTCATTTCAAATTGTTTCTTAAAATAGGGTTTTTGTGATTAATGCTGAGTTGTACGTAATATTGGACGAGACTATTATGCCCAAGATGCCTTGTATGGAAACATTATTGATTGAGCAATTATGGGATTTTTTGTTTGATTTATGTTTATTATGTTTTTTGGAAATAATTAAACAATATTGAAATATACGAACAAATTTTGGGAAAAAAAATACGTGTGTATTTAATTTTTCAAATTATATATAGCGAGCATAGTATGTGTTATTATAATTAATATGTTATTTATATGTTAATCGTACGCATATATTTTATGTTCACAATATTTCTAAAAAAATTTAGGTATAAAATATATTGTTCCAGTAAATAGATTTTAATAATATTTTTCAAACACAAATTTGTATATGTTTGTAATATATTTTGTATATATATATATATATATTAAATTATAACATAACTATTTTTTGTTTAAATTTAATAATTACTTGTATCTTATGTATAATATTTTTAGTTGTTTCAATTGTTTGGAAAACATATTGAAATTGTGTTACTGTTTCGGATCTTACTGATATGTTTCAAACACATATTTGTGTATGTTTATAATTTGTATAACTATTTTATCTTTAATCTAAACAATTAATTGTATCCTTTTTTTAAAATATATTTATTAGCTCATAATCATTTTATGCATCTGTTTCGAATTTATACTAAATTATTATATATCTATTATTTGGAAAATATATTGAAATTGTGTTACTGTTTCGGATCTTACTGATATGTTTCAAATACTTATTTATATATGTTTATAATTTGTATAACTATTTTATCTTTAATCCGAACAAATACTTGTATCCTTTTTTTAAAAATATATTTATTAGCTCATAATCATTTTATGCATCTGTTTCAAATTTATATTAAATTATTATATATCTATTATCTGTATAATCCAAATAATTACTTGTATCTTTTTGTATAGTATTTTTAGCTATTTCAATTATTTAGAAAATATATTAAAGTTGTGATATTGTTCGGAGTTTGCTGATATGTTTTCAAATATAAATTTTTATCTGTTTATAATATACTTTTATTAATTTAAGATATTTTATGCATCTATTTCTAAATATATTAAATTTTTATATAACCATTTACTATTTAATCCCTATCATTACCTGTATATGTTTGAAATTTGTAATATTTTTTATGAATTATATTATATTGTTCTATAATATTTTTAGCTGTTTCATTTGTTTTAAAAAGTTATTGAATTTGTGATATTGTTTCGAATGAAACTCAAACATGTTTTTGTATCTGTTATAATTTTTTTAGCTGTATAACTATTTTATCTTTTATCCGAACAATTACTTGTATCCTTTTTTTTAAAATATATTTATTAGCTCATAATCATTTTATGCATCTGTTTCGAATTTATATTAAATTATTATACATCTATTATCTCGTTAATCCAAATAATTACTTGTATATTTTTGTATAATATTTTTAGTTGTTTCAATTATTTAGAAAATGTATTAAAGTTGTGATATTCTTCGGAGTTTGCTGATATGTTTTCAAATATAAATTTTTATCTGTTTATAATATACTTTTATTAATTTAAGATATTTTAGGCATCTATTTCTAAATATATTAAATTTCTATATAACCATTTACTATTAAATCCTTATCATTACATGTATCTGTTTGAAATTTATAATATTTTTTATGAATTATATTATATTGTTCTATAATATTTTTAGCTATTTCCTTTGTTTGAAAAATTTATTGAATTTGTGATATTGTTTCAGATGAAACTCAAACATGTTTTTGTATCTGTTCTAATATTTTTAGCTGTTTCAATTGTTTAGAAAATGTATTAAAGTTTTGATATTCTTCGAATTTTGTTGATATGTTTTTAAATATAAATTTGTATCTGTTTATAATATACTTTTATTAATTTAAGATATTTTATGCATCTGTTTCTAAATAAATTAAATTGATATATAACCATTTACTGTTTAATCCTTATCATTATATATATCTGTTTGAAATTTGTAATGTTTTTTATGAACTATATTATATTGTTATATAATATTTTGAACTGTTTCATTTGTTTGTAACATTTATTGAATTTGCGATATTGTTTCAGATGAAACTCAAACATCTTTTTGTATCTATTCTAATATTTTTAGCTGTTTCAATTATTTAGAAAATGTATTAAAGTTTTGATATTCTTCGAATGTTGTTGATATGTTTTCAAATATAAAATTGTATCTGTTTATAATATACTTTTATTAATTTAAGATATTTTATGCATCTGTTTCTAAATAAATTAAATTGATATATAACCATTTACTGTTTAATCCTTATCATTACATATATCTGTTTGAAATTTGTAATGTTTTTTATGAACTATATTATATTGTTATATAATATTTTTAACTGTTTCATTTGTTTGGAACATTTATTGAATTTGTGATATTGTTTCGGATGAAACTGATATGTTTCAAACATGTTTTTATATCTGTTATAAATTATGTTTATTAATTTATGAAATGTTATGCATTTGTTCGCAAATATATTAAATTATTATATAACCATTTTTTGTTTAACAGAAAATTTCTTGTATCTGTTTGAAAGTTGTGATAATGTTTCAGAATTATTATTAAACAGATATACAATTAAATTATTATATATTATGTTTATCTGTTTTTGTTTCTAATATTTTTTAATCCTTATAATTACCCGTACTTGTTTGAAATTTGTAATTTTCTCTATGAATTATATTATATTGTTATATAATATTTTTAGCTGTTTCATTTGGTTGAAAAATTTATTGGCTTTGTGATATTGTTTCGGATGAAACTGATATATTTCAAACATGTATTTGAATATGTTATAAACTACGTTTATTAATTTATGAAATGTTATGCATCTGTTCGCAAATATATTAAATTATTATATAACCATTTTTGGTTTAGCTCACATAATTTCTTGTATCTGTTTGAAGGTTGTGATATTTTTTCCGAATTATTGTTAAATTTATATACAATTAAACTATTATATAATATGTTTATCTGTTTGGGTTATAATATTATTTATATATGTTTGAATTTATCGTTATTATGTTTCCCTAACATTGTTAATTGAGCAAATCTGTTTGGAGATGGTAATACTGTTTCTGAAATAATATTAAATTATTATATAATATGTTTATATGTTCCAATTGTTTGTAGAGTATTAAATTGTTATTCATTACTTAGTACATGTTAATATATATCTGTCTCTAACGTATAACTGTTGTTTGTACATAATTCTAGTTGTGGTATTTTTATATGGGAAGACATGGCAATATGGGTACATAGTATTCACAGAATAAGAACAATAGAGAAGCTTTTGTGAGGATTACTCGATATATATATTGTAATAATTTAGGCAGATGCACACCTTTATGACTGGAGATGTTTCATTGAATTGTTACAAATTAATGTGTATGTGTTATTAAGTAGCTAGATAAATTTTCACATCTTATTATGCTATTGATAGTGCAATTCTAATTTTCATAGTTTTTCTCATATATATATATAATCACATGATATTGCTCTTGTGCAAATTTGTAAAATCGTATTCAATAAATTACATACTATACCATTTTTTAAATTGAAAGACGTAACAAAATGTATATGAAATCTAATGACCATTTTTTTCAACTCTTGTAATGCCAGTATTAAAAGTTAAACGTAAATTTAAATATCATCTACTTAAAAAAGTAAAAAAATATGGAACTTTAGCATATTTTAAAGACCAAAGTAGTAAAACGGGAATTGATAATGTTATACATATATTATAAAGTAGATACACACGATAAGGATAAAATATGTTTTAATTTTTATATTGTGTGATGGTTCTATATGTTGAAATTTTACAACTACACAACAGAACGCAAAATTCTCCCAGCACATATCACAGCCCACCAAATATATGGATTTGACAGAATGATGCTGAAATGCGTTGCAAGATTAATATAATAGAGAACACCAAGAATTATGTGGTATCGGGAAATTACCACTAGTCCATGCAAAGCCAATTTCACTATTAAGATAGCATTGGTACAATGCAAGAATTACAAGAAAAATGCATTTTTTTTACACTCAGACCAAATGCACCAAATCTCACACATAGAAATTACATGTTTACGTCATAAACTCTTTCACTCAAGAAAAATTAACCTCAGACAAAAGTTCATGAAATTTTCTCTCCATATTTTATTCTCTTATTTCAAGAAAGTCTAAGTGGTTAGACACATCACTCCCATGGAGGCACACAAGATACGTAAAAAGCCTTTTCTCTTTGTGCATATTTTCGCACATCAACAAGATCAAAATACAGATGAAATAAACTAGACACAAACATGGACTACACTGCACAATGTCATAACATGAACCTTCGCTGTAGAGTATGGCAGCACATGGAGTTTAACCCTTTTGAAATTGTGAGATTATCTCTAAAAAGTAACAAGCAGAATTCTAGCATTGTATGGTACAATTCCTCGAGTCGCCATCTCCATCTTTGTTCAAATACAGAGCAAAGAACGACTCATTTCCAACACTTTTAGAACCGCTCTAAGTCCTTAGATTTAGACTTGCTACAATTGGATCTTGACAATAATTAATCTTATTCTTCGGTGAAGATCGAACCGTTGTCCATAGACCTTACAAATGGTTATCGAACCTTTCGTCCATATTTTGCATTAGCTGTCCATTACTCTCATTTCAAGAGTAAACTCGACCGTTCAATCAAATATCTCACCTTAACTGTGAAGCAATATTACCAGCCATAATTTTCACAAGTGATAAAAGTCGAACAAATCCCATGTTATGAATAAAAAATCTAGGCAAGACTCTTTATCAAACACCTTGTGTAACCTCGAATGCTCTGATATCAGCTGTTGGGATTTTACTACTACAATAACGGAACACAAAAATCCCCTGCACATATCATGGACCACCAAATATATAGATTTGACGGAAGGACGCTAAAATGCATTATAAGATTAAAATAATATAAAATACCAAGAATTTCGTGGTTTCGGCGAATCAACACTAGTCCATGTCCAGCCAATTTTACTATTAAGATAACATCTGTACAATGTAAGGATTACAAAAAAAATGTAATTTTTTACCGTTATCCCAAATACACCCAATCTCACTCAAGAAAATTACAAGTTTACATCATAAACTCTCACACTAAAGAAAATTACAAGTTTATCCCAAATACACCCAATCTAAATTATTCATCGTACACCTTTGTATTTTCATTTATGTCAAACGTATACTGATGCGTATCGATATACACGAATTTTAACGATTTATTAGCCTTTGTATTAATACAAAAGGTTTCATTTACACAAATGTTATTTTATCATTATGTTCACCCGTGCAATGCTTTATATCGAAATCTTTGTAGGTTGAATAGTTAAGCCTAGATAGCATAAGCAACCATTTTAATTTACTACCAATATTCACATGTGCAAAGCACAGGCTGAGCTAATACATGTATACATATATGAATAAAATTTCTTTTTCGACTACAAAAGGGACGATATTTTCATATTGCTCAAATACATGTACAATACTGGTTTTTCTCTAATATGTCTTAATTCATTTACACTTTATGTAAAAGTAATTAGTTATACTTATTGAATGAATTAAGGACGAAAATTATATTACAGTCATTTATAGTTGGAACCGATTCAACAAATTTAATATCTCAGTATAAAAACCAATATATACAATTGCCTGATTTATATCATACATCAATACATATATTTGTAGGTATTTTTGATGTTTGAAAACTACTCATATTACTCATGACTTAATACTAGTGTTACATGTCTATTCGAATACAATATCTCCTAATTCTTATATATCATACTATATAGATATTATTTACTATAATATATATATGTTATATATTTATTATTTTTGCATATGTTTACTTAGAATATTTCCATATATACATAATTATTTATTAAATTATATAAATATATTTGATAAAATTATTTATTCAGTTACTTAATTATATTTTCAATATATGTGCTAGATATTCAATATGTTCTTACGTAAATCTGTTATATAGTTATTATGCATTGATCTAATTTACATGAATTTGCAATTATACATGTTTATTTAGTAAATTATATATAGCTACACATATATAATTATTTATTCAATTATACAAACATACACACACACACACGCACACACACACAGATATATATATATATATATATATATATATGTTTTTAACAATTTATTTGATTATATAACTGTTTTTATAAAGCTATTTGATATACATAAATATGATATTATTTACTATAATATATATATGTTATATATTATTATTTTCGCATATGTTTACTTAGAGCATTTTCATATATACATAATTATTTATTCAATTATACAAATATATTTGATATAATTATTTATTCAATTAGTTAATTATCTTTTCAATATATGTGCTAGATATTTAATATGTTCGTACGTAAATTTGTTATATAGTTACTATGCATTGATCTAATTTACATGAATTTGCAATTATACATGTTTATTTAGTAAATTATATATAGCTACACATATATAATTATTTATTCAATTATACAAACACACACACACACACACACATATATATATATATATATGTTTTAACAATTTATTTGATTATATAACTATTTTTATAAAGCTATCTGATATATATAAATATGTATGACTGTTACATTTAGATATATATTCAATTATATATATATATATATTCGATTACATAAAAATATATGTTGCAATCATTTAGATATATATTTTTAGAGTAATGCTACAGTAATAAATAAGGTTATCATAATAAAGATCATACATATTAATTATTAATTTTCTTACAGCATGTTGCTAAATATATAATTATCTTTACTATAAGCATTCTAATATAAAAATGCTATTTCTAACATATACAACTTAAATTTTCCTTAAAACATCTACCCACTTTGAATGGCTGGGATTTGTGTTTTCATTCCAAATCAATTAATAATATTATTAAAAAATTATTATACATAAAAAATAATAAATCTATGTACTTAAGTACCACGTTTTTATATATTATATTATATTATATAAATACAATTGTTATTAAAACACACAACTGCATTTAATAATTTTGAAAAATCAATTTATTTATCTGTTCAATTATATGAAACAATTCATTGTGAAACCCCATTGTATGACGGTTTGATTGTATATACCTAACAAAATTTATATAGATAATGGACACACTCACAAATTTAACAGCCCAAACATCCCAAAAGTAATCATAACGGTTACATAAACATTTCTCAAAAAAAAATTCCAAATATATGTAGATTCTCAATTAAATACATATTATCATAAAAAAAAGGAAATAAAATAAACCTACCAATTATACTAAAAAATATAGACACGATAAAATTGATCAAGATAATTTTAATGTTTCACACAAAATAAATGCAGTGGATCCAATATATTACCACGCATCCAAAATAAAATAAGATATACAAAACAAGTAGCCAAGTAATAAGGCATAACAACATATATATTAAATCACGCAGACATTAATTCTCAATCACATCAACATTAAAAATGGAAAGAATTTAACAATTATAGACAATTAATAATAATTTTAATAAATCAGTTAATATTCAAACAAAGTTTCCATGTTTAACAAAAAAATCAATCTTTCACATTAAACAAAAAAAAGGGAAATAAACAACAAAGGAAACAAACAATAATCAACCATCACCATTCACTATCTTCTAAATCATTCGCCCATGGCTCATGCTCAGATTGAATTCCGTCGTCGGCGTCATCATCATTATTGTTGCCGAGGTCATAACATCCATTGTCTTCATCCTCGTCTTCGTCCTCCTCAACATCATCAATGTCGTTGTTTTCTTCTTCGTCTCCTTCGTATTCACCTTCACCATCATTTAAATCTTTCGGATACTGGTATGGGGTGAAGACGGAGTTTGATCATAAAATCGTTGCCTTTTGTTGGGCTCTAAAATCGCTAAGGAAGAGTTAGAACATTTTAAAACTTTTGCACGACTTATATAGTAACGGATGTTTGAGCACCTATCGGAGTAGAGACCTTTCAATAAATGACGGTTGCGGAATACAAATGGTTGCGTCGGTTGCAATTCCCGGTGGAAATCACGAATCACGTGTTTGAATTCCCATAACTGTTTCGGCTATTTAAACAGGTATATTCCAATACCCAAGAAGAAAAATAAATACCTATATATATATTACTTATCGGTTTGATTTGTGATTAATTATTTCGTATTTGATTACCATATCATCTGTATGTGCACATTTATTTAGAGTGTTACATTTTATTTCAGCTAGACAAATATAATCAGGAAAATTTTAACTTAAATATTGTATATATTTACATGTAAAATATTTTATATATTTGTAACATATATACATGTAATATATATGTAGTTTGCACAATTATTCGAATTACACTATTTACCTGTTTCATATTTTTAATATATGTTAGTTTTAGCTGTTTCATTAATTACACGTAAAATATCTGTTAGGTTCTTTTCGTATATTACATGTTTTTTTACGATAATTGTATGTATCAGTTTGGTACTTTATATAATCTAAGTATTTATATAAAAAGTGAATTAATTTATATTAAGTATATTTTGAAACATATTTAAAAAAAATGTTATATTTCCTAAAAACCATACCTGTTTTGACGAAAGTATCTATTTTATGTGTCTATATATGTAGTTATATAATTATATATGGTTTTAATAATTTTATGAATTACAACTATAAAATTGGTAAGTTATCCAGGAAATCAAACAAAAGTAAAAAGATCAATCAATTGTAGTTTCCTTAATTAAGTTATAGGGGGTATTTTCGTCTGTTGCAAATTTCCTTAGTTAATGCAAGATGGATAATTAAGGTAAGGAGGACTAGATACTAATATCTAGATCTTTCTTGTCCTTACTACTAATTAAGTTAGAATAGAGGGGTGTAATACTAATTGCCCCTTAATATAATAGTACATGATATTTCTGAGGATTTGTTTTCTTTATTGTTTATTAATATATTTGTGTTTGATTGTACATACAGGCTAACTTGAAGGACCCAGTTGAGGATTTTGATTATTTTTTTGAAGATTCTCTATGAGACACCGAGTGAAGAGAACAAGTGGCGCAAGGAGCCGTGAGGCATTTCTGGTTATCCCAAAATAGTTTTGGCGGATTGGGGGATTTGATTGGAGGTAATATATTATAAGAGATCTTATGGAAATTTTTAGAGACGATATTATCCGCATTCTATGTATATGTGTTGTGGGTAGTGTGGGCAATAAAACGTTGGTAGATAATGAAGTTGCCGAAAGGATTGCCTACGAGGGATCGACCGGGTCATGCGACGAACTGCATTAACTTGCACTACGAACCAATTGCACCCACGATTCTTTGTTTCACCTTTCTGATCTTCTAGATGATTTCTTTGTGGGGTGTTATAGATGTAGAGTACCGAATACTTGAGTGGTTTGAGCATTGCCCCATCGGGAGGGCCCCACACTTGCACGGTTAATCTATTAGGAAACAAAGGAACAAGTTACATATAGGATGCGGTTAAGATGGTTTAAAAAGACCGATATGAGATGGGGTTAAGGTTCTCTAGATTTGTATATTGGAAGGATTAAAATTATTTATATATGTATACAAGTTACGTGAAGCAAATGAAAATGCATATGCGCATGTTGAGATAATTAAAGAGTTTTTATTTACTATTAGGAAGTGATTTGTAGAGGATTTAATTACATTTATTACCCATTTGAAGTTTGTACAGTTTCACATTGGTACATGATGTTGCAGAGGAAATACATTTTTGGCGCTCTCTTCAAAAATTTCAAACCAATCCGGAAATTGATGGACAATAAAAAAAATAAATTAATTTGCCCTGATACATAAGCTTTGAGTATGATGCGCTAAAATAATATGTCATACAACAAATCTAATTCAAATTCAACTAAATTACAAGTCAAGAATCTAGCTAATTCATATATATTGAATTGCCTCTACTTTGAAATCCAATAGTAACAGTCACAATTCCCATCATCTAAGTACTCGTTTTCTTGTAGTTATGCTTATTAAAAGTATGTTCAGATTTTAATTACTAGATAACGAAACATACGTGTTGCGTATGCATGTTCATTTTCTTTCCACAAAGATCATTTATTTTAGAAGAAAAAATTAATATATAAATTATAATTGCTTTAATTGTCAAGACTAAAACTTATTAACCAAATTATCAGTGATTCAAACCTTGGGACTTACATTTTTTACAACAATAATGATAGCAGGGGCAAAGAAAGAAAACTATTAATGTGTTGCCAAAACTACCTTTAATTGAGGTGGGCATCTTGACCTTTTGAATTAGTTTAGATATCCGCAAGTAGACACTCTTCTATTGTTTGACAATTTTGTAATTGCCGAAACATGTTTTGACATTCCAAGTGGCAAGTTGTGCAAGTGTCTCAAGATAATTGGTGACTTAGAGTGCATATATATAGTTCAAAAATGTGGTCATTAATTCGATATACTTAAATGTAGTATTGAACTTTTTGTTGTACTCAATTGTTATGGTGTAGTTGTGTATCTACCCTCTGCTTATGGTGATTTGTATCCATTTGTTACTATAATAGTTGTAATCTCATGGCATGTATATAAAAAAAATTGTATTATAAAATTATCCGAATATATATATACATGAATTTGTTATACCATGACTAAGGCAATATACCATAGTTGTGCAACCTTAGTTATTTCACATAATTTCATAAAAAAATATTTTTTTTAAGCACCAAATAAATCTCAAAGGTTTATGGTATATTATTTGCATAATTATCCGCTCACAAACCATTCAAGTGAAAGAAAATACGATTCATATTATCAATTACAATACCAAATGTCATGCTAGTTAATTAATTACATGATAATGAATACTTTATATGATTATATATTGAAAAATTGATAAACATGAAATATGTCTAATGTGATTGTCAACATAGAAGAATGTGTATACTTGATTCTTAAATCTTTATTATTATTATTATTATTATTATTATTATTATTATTATTATTATTATTATTATTATTATTATTATATGAAAGAAAATGGTGGAAGTATTAATAACATAGTTAATTGAAAATATTTTTTAATAAAACTCTTTAAAATTCTTTAAGGGTGTGTTTGGAATGTGGATTTGAGAGAAGATTTTAATATGAGATTTGTATTTGGAATTTCAAATCTAAATATTTTTATTTGGTGTGAAATTATGATTTGAGATTTATAAATATATTCAAATAAAAAGATTTGATACTTATCTTAAAGTTATAACTTTTAAATTTTAGATATAGGGTTGTTCCTTATAGATCCCAAACTTGCGAAGTTGAAAAAATATTAATTAATTTTTAAACAAATTATTATTTTTTATTATTATAAATATATTTTTAATATTAATTATAATAATAATACGAAGGATGACAAAGGGTCGTGTGTTGTCCAAACCCAAATTCAACAAGCATATAAATACATCCTAACCCGTGCAGGTTTTATTATTTTAAATATAAATTCGTAGTGAATAGTGTACGCATAAACCCACTCCCACCACGCTATATTATAAGGAATAAAATAATAGGGGCGGGTCGAGTCAAACGAGTTAATTTTGTGTAAGCATGAGTTCCGCCACGGTGTTAAAAAATAAAAATAGCTTACTAATCAACTAAATATAAATTTTAGCAAAATAATATTTAGATTTATAAATCAATTTCCTTGTATTTGTTAAGTAAACACAAAATTTTAAACTCTTGTATTTCAAATATGTAATTTTTGAATCTTAGATTTATGAATTTTAAATCTAAATTCAATTATAATTCAAATGTACCGTAAAAGAAAATAGAAAATAAATTAAAATGGAAGTAGATTTTGATTAGGAATCTAAATTAAAATGTAATCTAAATTAGTAAAGTTATAAATTAATTTTAATTAGTGGATATACTTCTCAATTTTGAAAATGGTACAAAATTTGTTTGTCAAACACAACACAATAATTATTGAACCAAATAATTAATTATTTAATACAAAATAAGTTATATTTTAAGTGTTATTTAGGAAGTTATACGCATACTTCCGTATCTAATCAAATTATTAAAAGTTGAGTTAGTTTGAAATACTTTAAATTAAGAAAATACGTTTATTTTAATATTATTTTATGTTATTGTGTTAAAATTATTATTTAGTTGAACAATGACTAATAAAACTAGTAACACAAGTTATATAAGATGCTTCAAATTAATTTTTGAGTTTTTATTGTAATATGATTTGTCACGAATGATAATAGAATGATTAAATTGAAAGTGTTATTAAAATAGTTGAGTTGCATGTAATTTGTAAACATATTGTATAGAGATGAAAATTCAAAATCAAATATATTTTGAAAGTGCTATTTTTCATAAACTTATGTTATTAATTAACTATAAAATTGAAATGACGAAAACACCCATAAACATGTTTGGTTGAGATTTTAAAACATGTTTTGAAAAGTTAATTTAATTTTTGTTGAAGTTTTTAAAACTCGTAAAAAAAATTTAAAAAATAACAACAATTAATCTTGTTTTATAGATCTCAATGATTATGTTTCAAATATATATATATATATATATTTATCTAATTCCGATTTTTAAATTTAAAGTTATGGTATTTTAAAAATTTTATGAGAGATAAAGTAAAGTAATTTGAAAAGTGTGAAGTAAAGTTGACTTTTTAGTAAAAAATTTAAAAACTTGATTTTAAAATTTCAACCAAACACCACCTAAAGTTTAATTAAAAAAATAAAAATAGAATAAGTCACCTTAACATGTTGTAACGGGTTAAAAGATTTGACACATCACCAATATGTATTAATTATTATCAGTACCCATTAATAAGTAGAAAGATAAGGTAATCATTAAAAACTCATCCATATATATATATATCAATGCTGAATATTTCTTCACCACATTTTACATATTTAGAGAGATAATGCTGGGCTGGACTTATGCATTGTGGGCCTGTTTTTTCATATGACAATAAACTACTAAAATGGGCATTTTTTGATTTAACAAAGTATTAAAGTGGGCTTGGTCTTTAAATACATGCACTTACCGATAGAAATTCTAACCCTGGCAGTACGTCTTCAATACTTTCATCAATCTCTGCCGTAAAAACTCAAAGCAAGAAACTTTGAGATATCTTTGGCTTCTCCAAATATCAACAAGCCCAGCAACTCCACTGGTAAACGATCCCCCTTTCCTTATTTTACCAAATATATATAAGTATTTTTGTATTGAAAATAAGTGCTACAATTTTGGAATTTTGAAAATCTATAAAAATAAAAGAATTGTGCTTTTAATATTTAAGATTTTTTTTAATAGTTGATAGTCCGTTTTGCACATAATATTTATATATTCTTTTAATTTCTTGCATCTTTTTAAGTTTATTTTTAGATATAAAATTGTTCATCATGTATTATAGATTAACTAAGGAATTCCGAAATAGTAATTCTGTATGTAGATGTAAATCATTTACTCACTAGGATCTTATTTGGATTACCATTTTAGAAAATATTTAAAAATTGTGAAAATTTTCGATGTCTAACAATTATGATATTTGACAAAATTAGAAGACAAAGGAATTTGTAGCGAAACAAATGTCGGTTTTAGATCTTTAGTTGCTGTTTTTCCAATAAGACTGTATATCTAGTTAATACTGGAAATGGAAGTATTTTAGATTCCCTCAATTTTTGTTCGGACTTTAGACCCATTTGACATATGACTATAGCTGGGCGAAATCCTCAAATACATTTTTGGACACGTGTAATAAAGCTTACATTAGAAAATAAAAACATGAAATTTCATCTCAATGTCTTTGTATTTATGTCTGCGTTGTATATATAGTACACCCAACATTTCTAAAGATTGGTTTCCTATTTTGTTTATTAATAAAGTTGCACTTCTTTGTACATGTAGGTAAACTTCAAACAACCACATTTGGGGATTTTGAATATTCTGTACAAGACACTGAATGAAAAATTAAAGGCAACATTTGATGAAGCATCGGTACTAGATCTAGAGATGGCATCAATATTCTAAAGTAGGGGATCTGGTTCAAGGTAATCTAAAATGAGAGATGATACACAAGCTACTAGAGACTATAGAATCCACTTTGCAGATATGTGTGGAATGGGTGGTGTGGGTATATGTGGAAGAGGCAATGGGTAGACAGGGCCTGTATGGTACATTATGCTTCTCTATAGACTTGTTTTGATATACTCTTACATTTGCATATATAAGGCAATGAGAATAATGGGCCTCTTCCAGAGTTAAAGTCACATAGAGGATACCTTCTTTTCTAAAGTAAGGATAATCAACATAAGAGTGACACTTGTCCATGGTAAAATTACACTAAAACATGAAATTGCCTTTCCTTTTCACACAATTACAATCTTTCCACCAACTCACAGTCATCATTGTTTTGCTACGAAAACCATAACTTGATCTCCATCTTGATCTTCTTTTTCATCAATCATTCTTAAATAAAAAATCTTAATGAAAGAGGCGTTGGGTTAAAAGGGTCTCCTATAAAATTAAAACCAGTGAGATGACAAGTTACTTTTTCAATATAGAACCAAGGACAACCAAGATTGAAGAGACCCTTGGCAATGCTAAAATTATTGCAAAAAACGAAAAAACACAATCTCCTTTTTTGAAATTGCAATCCTGCCACTGTCACAATCCTAGCCCCCTCCTCTCTAGCGAAACCTAACTCCAAATTTCGCACTCTCAATCTTCTCTCCAACCTCGTTTGTCTTCATTAGCATTCTTTTCCATCATCTAAATTTCCATTTTTTAATCTTAATTTGCTCGATTCGAAGCTAATTGATTGTACATAGTATTGATTCGAACATTGCTCATTTCCCTAAATTATTGCAAAAACATTATTGCAAAAAAGACATCCAATAATGAAAAGACACCAGGCAGCGTTCAAATTATTGCAAAAAATGAAAATCACCATCTCTTTTCCCTAAATTCCAATTGTGCTACCATCACATTCCTAGGAATTTCCTTTCAAGCAAAACCTAATCCCTAATTTCGCACATCTCAATCTTCTCTTCAACCACAGTCGTGTTCATCATCAACTAAAATTCCATTTTCTTCTCTTAATTTGCCCAATTTGATATACTTTCACATGGATATATATGTGAATATATGTGTATATTGATTTTTTTTGCCTATCTAGACTTAAAATGGATTAGGTTTTGATCTAGATCCGCAATCATTCGATTTTGTGCAAAAACGATTTTACACTAGATCTGCACTCATTCAATTTTGTGCAAAAACTATTTTGCGCTATATTTGCATTCATTCAAGTTATGTGAAAATGATTTTGTAGTAGATCTGTATCCTTTCAATTTTGGGAAAAAACAATTTTGTACTAGATCTACATTCAATCGGTTTTGTGCAAAAAACAATTTTGCACTAGATCTGCATTCATTTGATTTTGTGCAAAAACGGTTTTGCTCTAGATCTGCATTCATTCGATTACTGTGCTGTTGTTCTAAATCGATGCTCTATTATCTATATTCATTTAATTTACTGTCTTTTTCTTAATCAGTGCTTTATATTGCTTGTTTAACATTAATTTGGCTGTGTTGTACTATTGTTCCTTTTTAAATTAAAACCACAAATTTTGTGCAAAATTTTTTTGCACTAGATCTGTAGTTGACAAGTTTAGTGAAAAAACATATTTGTAATAAATGCATGTTTATTTGCGATTAGTTTTAAATTTCATTTTAAAACAAGAGGCAATGGGTTTAAAGGGTCACTTTCAAAATTAAAATCAGTGAGAAGACATGTTACTTTTTCATAATAAAATAAGGACAACCAATACTAAAGAGACATCTGGTAGTGCACAAATTATTGCAAAAGACCAAAAACAGCCCCTCATTTTCCCAAATTCCAATCGTGCCACCATCATAATCCCGCCTCTCCTCTTTCGCGAGGCCTATCCCCCAATTACGCAACCTTTCAATCTTCTTGGTAAGTTTCTTATTTATTTATTTTTTCTCTTTAATATAGTTAGTTATGCTTATTTATTCATAAAATCATCCGTGTTCTATAAATTCATTACATTTATTGCTTTTTGCAGTTGATGGTTCAACAGGCAAGTGATGAGGCGGTTGCCTATTTGGTGGCAAGTATGCCCACGATCGAGGATACATCGGACGGTTCCTCGCCTGCCTCAATTATAGCCTCGCCGTTCCCAAGGCTCCTTATTGATGTAGAGATTGGCGTCATGGAGAAGGTGGTCCGTCCTTCGAGAGGGACTAGGGTTCTTGGCTTAGGCTGCGCCATCACTAAGCAGTCGAGGAGGAGAGGTTCGTCACAATCGGCGAAGCCCAAAAACGAAGCTGTCGAGGAGGAGTTGGCCAAACTTAGGGCTAATCCAAAGAATCTAGAGGAGTGTTTTCAACAGCAAGAGCAGAGTGTGAAATGGAGCATGAAAGGAGCGTTAGAGTGAGAAAGGGAGCGGTTAGCATGGGAAGCTAGGATATAGGCACAATTTGAAGAAATGCGAGGCAGATGCTATGGGGGCTCAGCTATCCAATGGCTCCAACTCTGCTCCTTAGTTTGAGGTTTAATATTGTTGAACATTTTATTATTTGTAAAGTGTTTAAAAACAATTATATATATATATGACATTTTATACCCTTTGTAAACATTTTGAATATTTACTTTCGTGTGATTGATTGTTTGAATAATTAAATGTTTGAATGAATGAAAATATGAATGATTGGGCAGGCAGCAAGTTGTATTGGTTATCAATGCAAGTTATTGTATAGATGTGCGGGTGTAGGTAAATACATACTGTGAGAATCCGCAAATGCGATCCCAGGGTCTCAATCCCTCTAGTTTGGGAGTCTGAAACATCGGAAAGGATTCCGTTGTTCCATTTGCTTCTATGTGTTGATAATTCATATCGGATGTCCCTTTATCCTATTTCTAGATGCAAGAGGGTTCGTTCAGAGTTGCCAGTACGTTTTACGAGAAAACGGACAAAAGGGGCGTGTAAGAGGAAAGGCTACAGATAAGCCTTTCTTTACACATTTGTCTACGAAACCAGGATTCTATAGAGTTCGGGAACTATATTACGGTTTGGGAAGGTGTTAAGCACCCATTCCGCCCTTTCGGTCTCTAGTGGTCTTATATGTTTATTCTATGTTGGAAAACTTGGATGCTTTTACTGATATTCTACTACTTTCTGGAAATAACTAATGAAAACCTAATTTTTGGGCGCGTTAGGAATATACAAATATCTTATTTAATTACTAGAAGAGACTTTAGTTACCTTCCCGACAATATATATAAGAATAAGAGAGAGAAAATATAATCTGGCAGAGAAGACCTCCGGCGAATATTAGCCTTCCTCTTAGAAATATTTCCAGCGGTCTGACTCTAGAAGGTGGCACTCCGGGTGCCAAGATTAGATCCGAGACTCTTGCGGAAATAAATGTTATCACAGATGCTTCCGGAGAAGGCTTAAAGATTAGAAGATATCAGAGAGAATAAGGAATTTTAGTATAGAGATTGTGGCGAGAAGTTGCCGTCCAGAACCCTTGGGGGTGTTGGCCTATTTATAGTGCTCGGGAGAGATTGTCGCGCGATATTCCTCAAGAAAGGGCAAGTGTCGCGCGACATTTCTCTTTGTCGCGCGACATATCTGTTTGTCGCGCGACAAACGGCTGAAGTGATGGGTTCTGACACTGTGATGTGTCAGAAAGTGGTTGGTCGGGTGCAGAGGGGTTTGTCGCGCTATAAAGGCATGATTGTCGCGCGACATATCAGTGATTGTCGCGCGACAATCTCTCTTAAAAACATGTTTGTTGGCCAACAAACCCTCCTAGGGTAGTTTCGGGTGCTCGGGTGGGTCTCGGACCCCAAAAATCAGTAGTTCTCTAAGATCGTTAGGGTTCTTGCGGGGGTCACAGATCGGGGTGTCTACACATACGTTGCCTAAGTTGATACCAAAAAGACGTAAGGATTTACCTACATAGGTCCCTTAAGATCTAGTCAAATGAATCACTTAGGTAACATATGTAAATACCTATGTCGCCTAAGTTGATACCAGAGCGTCGTAGGTATTTACCTACGTCCCCTAAGGTCTAGTCAAATGAAAGTTGACTTTGACTTTATATATGGTGTATTTAATGATTACGTTGCCTTAGATACTTTTTAGGTGACGTTGGTATTTGCCTACCTCGCCCAACACCTTAGGTGACATAGCTTAAGAGATGTACCTTAGGCGTCGTAGGCTACATTGCCTAAGGTATGAGTGACGTATTTACATACTTGGGTGACGTACTTTGTACATCGCTTAAGAGACCTTCAGAGGAAGTGCTAATTTTTCGAAGCTAAAGATGTGATTCCTCTATTGAATCGATTTGATATACTTTCACATATGTATACATCTATATAAATCTATGTATATATATTACGACGTTGTTGTGATTTTATGATTTTGTGATGTTATATATATATATACAGTGCATTTCAAGTAAGGACCTTAACTTAAGGTCCTTATTTACGGACCGGGCCATTTGACACGCTTTCCGATTGAATTTTTTGATGAAATTTGGTGGGGATGTTTTTCATCATGTTTAGAACATCTCCACTAAATTTCATCAAAAACTTCAACCGGGAAGTGGGTTAACTACAGGTGTAATGCCCCGTGTTCCTTTTTCCGCGTTGAGCTTCTCTTAAGCCCGGTATGGCTTAATCTCCGTCAAAGAGCGAGCATTGGAACCCGTGCCCTTCGCACTCGAACCAATAGTTCTAGTATGTCATGTTAAGTACATTTAGTTTGAGGGAGTGATCGTTACGTTATTCGGGTGGTTCGGGTTGAAACCGAAGCGTAAATCGCGTGTTTCGACTTTTCGCGATTCGTAGATTTCTGGCCAACTTTGAGAGGTCATAACTTCTTCATCCGATATCCAAATGACTCTCCGTTTTCGGCCAAGTCTTCATTTCTTTGCCCTCTACAACTTTCGTGTTTTGGCCGAGTCAAGATTCGATCGTTTTGAGGTCTGTTTCGGGCTTAGAAAGTCATTTGCCGTTGCAGTGACTTCCATGATCGATCATGGAAGGCCATGATCGATCATGGTCCTCCAGATAATTCCAGAACGCTTCATGATCGATCATGGGGGACCCATGATCGATCATGGTTCACCTATAAGTCGGTTTTGAGCGTTTTTAAGTCGTTTTTAAGCCATTTAACACCCCCACACCCCCCATTTTCGAGCATCCAACTTAGAGAGGGACAGAGGGAGATTCTAGAGAGCTCTAAAGAGAGAGAGAAGAGATCACGCACATCTCTCATCTCCCATCCAAGATTTGAGTTCCGAATCGTTTCTTCTTCACTATTCATCATCCTTCTCGCTTTCTTCTTCCGTTGGAGCTAGGGCTTTGGCGGTATGGCTTCTGCGCTTCATTAACTTGCGGATTCGGCTTGTCTAAGGTGGGGACACTAGTACTAAAACTTTTTTTCCAAAGTTTGATTGATGAATCAGAGTCTTGCACTACAAATTGGGGATTTTTATCAAAAGCATGTGTTGTTTGCATCTCTTCGGGTTTGGGCTAGATGATTCTTAGATTAATGATAGATATTGATAGATTATCACTCCTACAGCGTGATTGATCATCTAGTTCCAAGATTTAGCATGCGTACCTAGAGGTTCATGTGAAACCAACTCCGTAGCTATCCGTAACACTTATAACTTGTGGTTTTTAGGTCTTGTGCATATAGATGGATGATTCTGGGTTTATTAATGATAGAGATACACATCTATACCACTAGATACGATACAAGGGTATTATTTATGGTATGTGTGATGAGAACCCACTACGGTGGAATAATATGCCTTAACGTACGAGTCTAGTGGCTTGCGTAGAGTGTGCTAGGCACTCGTAACGAGAGTTTAGTCTCGATACTCCTTAGAACACATGAAACATAGTTGTTAGGGCACAGATTGCCCCTGGTCATGGACACGGACACCTAGGCGAGTTGTATTAGTATGCCGGATGAGCTAGATTCATAACAACCAATACATGGCTTGATAGGATGACGTGAGTATCATCATAAAACACGTAATGAGACATATGATGTTAATAATGAATACTTGGCTTAATGATATAGCTAGTGAATCATTATGGAACACATACGGCCTTAGTTGAATACACGTACCATATGATGAGGTGTGTGACGCGATTACCAAACCAATTGGCCTTATTATGAGAATGATCATGTGATGATAAACGTATGAAGTATACGAGTAATGAATACTCTTATAGAAATGATTGACGATGATGTCAATGATG